>JAVQJD010099975.1:0-12597 GCA_036023655.1 Nannoperca australis
ACGAGTCTCCCGGCAGCCTAGGCCTATAGCAGCATAACTAAGGGGTGCCTCAGGGGTCACCTGAGTCAGCCCTACTATAAGCTTTATCAAAGAGGAAAGTCTTAAGCCTGCTCTTGAATTTGAGGAGGGTGTCTGCCTCCCGTAAACAAACTGGAAGCTGGTTCCACATAAGAGGAGCTTGATAGCTTTAATAACTTTAGCGTTCTGGTTCACTTTCACAGCTCCAAAAACCCGCTGTACGCTCCCTGCTCAGCACTAAATGACAGATACAGTTAGCAACTCACTGTTGAAAAAAGTGGAACATTTAACAGCTAAAGCACCAGCTATTTCCATCAGGAGATGGTACAGCCAACAACAGAGCAAAAAGAAGAATGAATACTTACATTCATCAGGTGGCCAGAAACACAACACTCTAACACTCTAAATAAATGCAAATTTTCCTTCCTACCTGCTGGGCGTGTAAATAAGCAACTGTTCGCTAACAAGTTCAATATAGTAGTTTTTAGGGATGTTCATGTTGTCTTAACAGCTTGTTTCCACTGCCCCCAAGTGGCCAACAAAATAAGTGAATGCATATTTTAGGTAACGGATTTGCCTTTCTCCTCCTCTCAACCCTTTTGTCAATTCTCCAGACATCTACGTGTGCATGATCTCCTATGCTCACAACGTGGCAGCCCAGGGGAAGTACATTGCCATAGTCAGCACCACAGTGGAAACCAGCGAGCCCGAGGCTGAGATAGAGCCGGCCCTGGAACTGCTGGAGCCCATCGACCAAAAGTCAGAATATATGCATTTATTATTTTACCAAGAAGCAGGCCAATACAACTAAAAATGATGATAACATGATTTAAAACTATTTAAGACGCCTTGTGATTAGTAACCGGGTTTAGTTAATGGTTGTTGTTGTGTTGTTTTACAGGTTTGTGGCTATCAGTGACCTTTATGAGCCCACAGATGATGGAACTGAGAGCCAGGTAAGACCATTTTCCACCAACATTGCAACCATAAAAATCTAAAATGTAAAATAAAAAAGCTCCTGAGAAAAACTATATTTATATGATGCTCATGGCTAGTATGGATTGACTGCTATTAAAATGTTGTGCCGACATCCATGGTCCCCAGAGGATAATGCCTAATGACTTTGATGTTCCCCTGACTTTTCCTCTAGCAACATCATGAGGTTGACAAGTGTGGTTCACAATTAAATATCATGACAATTATTGGATATACTGTTGTGAAAATTGCCACAGAGCTCTCTAGAGGATAAATTGTAATTACTTTGTCAATTCTGGGAATTTACTTCTAGTGCCACCAGCAGGTGAAATAGCTTGACATCTACTAGATAATAAAATGTTGTACAGACATTTATCCCAGTTCCCAGAGGATGACTCCTAATACTTTTTGAAGTTAATACGTTCTGGGTGAAATAGCTTGACATCTACTGGATGGATTGCCATTGCTACAGATAATTCAAGCTCCCTAAAGCATAAATTCTAATCAGTTTGATGATCTTCAGGCATTTCCTCTAGCACCATTATCTGGTCGAAATTCAATATCAACAGCTAAATACCTCCAAACTTTAGCCTCAGCTTTTTGTTTAGTGTTAATTGGCAGCATGCTAACAGGCTAAAGTAAGATGGTAAACATAACCTGTTAATCAAAGGTTAGCACTGTCACTGTGAGCATGTTAGCATGCTGATATTAGCATTTAACTCAGGTACAGCCTCATAGAGCCGCTAGCGTGGCTGTGGATTCTCAGTCCTGTTATTTCATCTTTCCCAGGTCTTCGCCTCAAGGTCCTATGATGCCACCACTCACTTCGAGACCACTTGCAACGACATCAAGGACATCTACAAACGCATGACTGGGAGCGACTTTGACTTTGAGAACATGAAGCGCAAACAGAACGATGTGTTTGGGGAGGATGAGCAGTGAGCGGGAGAGGGGGCTTCTGGGAGAGGGCGGGGCCGGGAGAGGGGGCGGGGGCAAAAAGGGGTGAAAGAGCCGGCAGAGCCTGCGGTAAGAGCCGGGGCTGCCTGAGCAGTGCTTTAAATACAAATTGGTAGTGGGATGAATGAAGTGTGCTGCTGGGCTCTGCCTGCCCTCAGCCGTTTGCCTCCTTTTCCTAACGTCCCTCTCTCTCGACACACGTTCAAGCACACAAATGCTCACAAACACACACATACACTGTTCAAATACTCACACTCCTCTCTGTCACTGAAAAGCAGGGTTGATATGGTCTGTCATTCCATTGTAGAATTTACAGTATACTCATGTCTTAACTATTATCATTAGAGGTGAATTTATTACTTGTTGTTGACAATTTTCAAAGCATTTCATTCTTTCTGTAACGTCTTTCTCCTCATATCAGAGGCCGGGTGGATGGAAGATTGATGGCATTGAGACCTGTGATCTGCGAGCTCTTACATGTAATGGCTTAGTTTAGAATCCTCTGGAAGGGTCACCTCCAGTTGACATGCATGCATCTTTTACACACATTGTACATAGACTCAAATGACACTGCGGTATGAAGGCTGGACCATTCCATGCATCGCTCCTGTCAACCCTGCTTTCACTTTTCTCTTACTTGGTCTTTTACCTGTTGTTACTTCAAAAGACGTCGCTCCCTTTGGCAAAATCTGTTGGTCAGGCAAAAAACAATGTGGTGAAAAATGACATATAAATGGGCTGTTCTGTCAACTGATTGTGCTCACTTTGCAATGCTGTTGTGTTCCCTGTGCTAGCAGACAAGCTAACCAGTGGCTATTTACTGTCACCCCCAAACCCACCCCCCCAAAAAAGAAAACTGTTCCTTTGTTTATCTCTGTTGTGTGATGTCAATTTTGAATTTGAATAGTTTACTTTCTAACATTTTAAATTATTGAAGAGTTTTATTTCTATATATTTGGTGCACATTTCACTGGCTGAAGTTATGAAGTTTACAGATCTAAGGTTGAAACTGTGGTCTTCAAGTTGAACATTTACATTAAGGGAATGTCAGGAGCAAAAGAGGCATGGAGAGGATTTTTCTAGTGTTAGGAATTTTTTGGGAATAAGTGATTTGGAATAAGTGATGAAAACAAGTGGATTATGGCAAATTATATTTGTTGAGATGCGAGGAAGTGTGTCACGCGGGAAAAGAATGTATGCGGGGAATGTTTTGGATTTGACGTCTGGAAAGTTTCATTTTTGAGTGAAGACTGAAATTTCGGCTCATAGTGAAAGCACCAGATTGTGTCTAGGTTGTTTCAACCCTTGTGTCTGTCATTTAGATGAGTCATTCCACTAGAGACTAAATCCTATGAAAAACTGTAGTTAAATAGAGGGGACAGCTGGATACTCCCATAACTTTGATAGACTTTGTAGCATAGCAAAGGTATGAAGCCACAGTTACAGGTGCCGCCCCACGAGAATGAACCAAGATGCATTTATTTGGTTGTAGCCTTAATTTGGGGTCTTATTCAAAAGTCTGAGCCCTTCAAAAAACTGACTGCTTTGCTTTAACTAACTGTTAGTGGCAGGTCAGTCTTGTGCCAAAAATGGTATTGCTGTTATTGGCAAAAGTTGCTGACAAGATTGAACATACAGTTTGTAGTGTGTGTTGCTCTGCAGATCTGACTGAATACTGTAGAAGGGATATTGTTTCCTACCAAATCAGGGCTGTTATTGTACACCTGAGCCGAGGCAGTTGCTCACATGTCTGCAGTGCACACTCACTCCCGGCCAGATTGATCTGCGGCGTGGCTTGTTACACAACAACGACAAGCAGACGAGATGATCCGATCATTTTCTGTTAAAAACACTGAAGCGGTTCCATTTCACAAATCCCTAACAACTCCAAACAAAATGACTGCGTGTTTCGGGTGATGACGTGTCTTATTGTTATGCTCTATTTATTTGAATTTCACTGACGTATATTGTGGAAAGGTTTATGTCAAATGCTGAATATGCTATGCTATTAGACTATGTTCTGATGATAAAATGGATTTTAAAAGTGATGCACATCAAAATGATTTGTTTTTGTTTGTTATTTGCTGTGTCATGTGTTATAATCAACTTATTTAGTGAACATTCCAGTGTTGCATCATGATTTAATATGATTATTAGCATTCCTAAGAAACAGGTTTTGATGGAAGGATAACAGTCAGTCACTCTCAACACTTTTCACACTGTGCATCGTTCAACATTGAGTGTGGTCTTCATCCTGGAAACGTGTTATCTGATAAAAACTGGAATACAGTTTACTCTTTGAACATAGATATATTTGAAGCCCTCCCTCAGCATCAGATACTGTCCTCTCTTTTTTTATTTATTGAAAACAAAAGTTTCATGTGTGGTTGTGCTGTTTTAATTTTCATCCAGTTCAGCCTTTGGAATTCACCATTGACAATATCCCTTGAAACTGACAAAAGAAATAGTTCAGGCTGAGTAGTAGAAATTTTAACTGTCCTTGTTTGATCACTAGTATGTGAACAATGACTAATGTCTTGTGTAACAAATAAAATGAAAAAAACTATGAATGAAATGATAGAAAAATAAAAAGCACATGGCAAACCTGGAAAGTCCCGGATTTTGTTTTATGTTATTTTTTGCAATTTTGCAATCATTTCATCCAGTCGAGTAACCTGTTCTGGGAAGATTATCTATACAATACATATAATATAATAATATATTTTATATACACATGTACTAAAAAATACAACTTACAGAATGATACACTTTTAATAATTACAGATGAAGGAAAATAATCTGGCATTGTTAAATAATCATTCCATGGTGAAATATAAGAATAATCTGATAAACATGGCTGAAGTTGTGAACAGAGTTAGTGTGCAAGACATTTTAGAGCAAGCGCAAACTGCTGCAGCACAAACAAACATTTTGTGGTTGCCATGCGAACAGGTGAACATTGTATTACTCTTAGATACAGAACCCAGAGCTTGAATCCAATTCAAATTCAGTGATGGAGAGCAACAGCACCGTTCAGTCGAACTGTACGTCCTCATCCCTCCTTTACATGCAGCTTTCTCCTTCACTGTAGTCTGTAATCTGTCACCCCTCTTTTCCTCTATGGAAACCACTCCTCTGTTTCACTGCTCCTTATAGAATATTAGACAGACAGTGGCGACATGTCATTAAAGCCACACAGAGTCCCAATTCTTGCTCATGCTTTGCCCAATAACCATGCCATGACATTTGCTGTGACCTGAGCTGTGCAGCTAAAGAGGTTACAAGGTGGAGCCGACTCAGCTTGAATTACACATGATCCACCACGTAGCTCTCATATGGATGACCCAGTAGTCTCTCTATGTCTGCCTTGGGCACCACCCAACACTTGCCCGTGTGGCGTTTCCTCACTGTGTCTTTCAGCGTCTTGTTTTGTAAGGTGACCGGCATGTACTCTGACCCCCACCTCAGGATCCCCCTGGCTGAAATTGCCTCCTTGTGAGCACCTCCATCCAGATAATCCTTCACCACAGTTACACTCATGTCAGCATGCTGAAACTGGCCTGTAGACAGATAAAAGACAGCAGTGGTGGAAATTAACTAAGTGAATTTATTCAAGCACTGTGCTGAAGTATAAAACTTCCTTTACTACTTGTTTACTCCACTACATTTATTTGCAAACTGTAGTTACCAGTACTTTTACTTTTTAAGATTTTAACAAAAAAATATATGATAAGCTTACAAAATACAATATTGTTTAAGATTAAACAAATGTTTTTCTGCCTTTTTGTCTTGTGACCTAGTCTAGTTGGGACCCATTATCACATTTCACAATGAGTGATTTCTCCTCTGAAACACATAGTTTCATTTAAATTACAGTTTGAGGCCTGAAGTAAAAGTATGCTATATTTTACAAAAAAAGCAAAGACTAGAGAAAAGTCAAAAATGTACAAATTTAAAGAGCACTTTTCTTTCCAACATTAAACATCTCGTGACCCCTTACATTTATCTTGTGCCCCCTTTGAAGGAGGCCCAACCCCTAGATTGAGAATCACCCCAACCAGCTACAACAGTAAAATACTACCACGAATGCATCAATATAAATAATCTAACCATACAATATATAATAATTACAGTCAAGCTGCCATTTTTATGCAGAATGAGTAGCTTTACTTTGGTTACTGTGAGTACATTTGGCTGATACGAGTTCTGTAGTTTGACTTAAGTATAACTTTGAATTTGAACTTTGACTTGTAAAGGACTTACATTGTTGTATGTCTTTCTTCTTGTTCCTACAGTTGAATGTTTGAGCTTCACTGTATAGAATGATGCATGTACAGAGTTTGCATACCTACAAGCATGATTTGTCACAAATAGTTTGGAAACAGCCAATCCTGGTTCAATATTCAGCATGCAAAAGTTAAGAATGGACTTTACAGTGAAGCACGAAACAGCTCTTGTCCAGCAGTTCAACTTATATTTAAAATTTTCAATATTATATTTTGGATTTTATATTTTAACAATACAATTTAACTTTTGTTTTGGGAAAAGAACATATAATATAATTACTAATTATTATTCAAAATAGAGCCATTTATATACGTATACGTATATGTTAAAACATGTCTGGAGGACATGTTAAAGTATAGGATGTGAGTACTTCCACCACTGAAGTACAGTGCACGGCATTAGTGAGAGCTGATGTGTACATACCCAGAAGCCCTTGGGTTGAAGCAGACAACCCCCGGCCATCTGTGATGTAAAAACCCAGGTGGGCCATCTGTAGGTAGCTGGGGTGTTTATAGTGGTGGAACAGGACCAGGAACCGCACATCCATGGCCAGCTCAATCCAGCAGCTCCAATGGTTGTCCACAGCAACCGTCACATCCTGCCTTGTCACCGAACCCTGCTGCTTGATGGAAAAGGTATCCCGACCTTCCCCTTCCACCACTACAGTGTCCAATGAGAGGGTGATTGTGATGTCCCCAGAGTGTGTGCCTGAGGAAATGGTGAGCCGGTCGAAGTAGGTCCTGGAGCGTTCTTCTACACCGTGCTTGGAGGGAGCCCCCATTAGGTGGCCATCGACAATGATTCCTTGAGGAGGAAGGGAAAACGCATTTAGCAGTACTCATAAAAAGTAAACGCTAACTGTGCAGTAACATGTATTAGTTGATCTTAAAACATGTATTTTTAAACTGTTAACTGATATTATTTCTAAGCATACCTTTCTTCGGGTCCTCTAACAGCCTGATAACATCATTCGCCCTGCCGTCTACTGTGAAGCACAGATTCTGATGCAGCTTTGGCAGCTGGACCATAAAATGAGGATCTCCATCAACTATTAAAAAATACAAAATGCTTTTAATACAAAATGAATACATCAAAAATTCCTTGAATTAAAAACAAATAAATGAAAACAAGGCTCTCGACCTGATGAGGAGAAGACCCGAATGGTGCTCAATCTGGATGGAGGTTCTAAAAGCACAAGACATTCAACTAAAGCACAGTCCTCACTCCCAAGCACTGAAACCAATGACAAGACTAGACAGGTACTGTGTAGAGTGTCTCTACAATAAATGACATATAATTTACGACATGCAGCTGTAAATAAGACGCACTTAAATACTTATCAAATGATCCTGTGTCTGCAGTTTCATCCCCTATAAATAAGTCAGAAAAACGTACATGACATGAAAATTTTAAGGCCTGAAAAGCAGCTACGGTACAGAACAGCTTCTAAGGAGCATTTCAAACTTACAGGCATCATAGTTGAGATCGTAGTTGTAGTCATAGGTTGCATCATAGTCTGCGAAATGGAAGCAAGCAACGGGAAATTAAGTTCAGGTCAGCTGGACTTACAGGACAAAGAATTTGGATTTTACAGGATAAGACAGGATAAGAGGCATTAATACTGATACTCACCTTTCACAAGATCAATATCTATAAGAGATAGAACATTTACAATACTGTCATGTAGCTGATCATCATAGTATATCATAATTAAACAGCTGTCTGAGTAACTAATTATGTTTGAATTCAGTTTTCCAGGTAAGATGTAATTAATTAATCTGTCACTGCAATGTAAAGAGAAAATTCAGGTTCACCTTTTCTCTGAATGAACGTAGAGACATCTAGTGGAGAGACAAAGAACATTCAATTAGGAATAAATATACAATAAATATCTGCAGTCCTTAATACTCAGCTTGTAACTCCTCAGGGCAAAGAGAGGCTATCATTGCAGATTAGACACACAAAACAGAGTGTACAACCTACCCAGAAGGCCTGCTGCTTCCCACAGTCGCGGCCCATCTGTTACACCAGGCATGGGAGCAAAGGTGGCTGACACAAAGGTGGCCATGCTCAGGTCTGTTTCTGAGTTTGTGTTGTTGTCCTCTATAGTCGGAGCCGGTGCCGGGGTGGGAGAGGTGAGCAGCAGCTCGGGCAGAGCGCTGCTGATTTCAGGCCGAGGAACATCTGGAGCAGATGTGGTGTTGTTTGCTGCCTCTGTGGAGGGCACAGTCACTTTGACAGGAGGGAGGGGTGTTCTCACTGTAGTGGGCTGTGGGGTAAGGGGTCTTCCAGGCAGGAGTGCAGAGTCAGTTCTGGCTGAGCTGAGTGGAGGTGTGGTGCTGGTGGTGAATGTTAACATTGTGGTGGTTGTTGAGGGAGTGGTTGTTTTCAAGCCGTTGGGCTGGGCTGTGGAGACTTTTCCAGGTGCAGGGGGTGGCACTGTTTTCAGAGCATTAAGCAGAGAGGTGGGTATCTTACCAGCAGGAGATGGAGAGGCAGTTTTGGATTCATTATGGATAGGAGTGGGCTTTCCACCAGAGAATGGAGCTGGGGCAGTTTTGACCGAGCTGGGACTTGAGGTTGTTGTGGTTTTCTTGGACCGAGAAACCACTGTTTTTATTGTGGAAGTTGGCAATAAGATTTTTTTGGTTTGTGGTGCATCTGGAGGTGGCTGAGGAGGATCTGGTTTTGTTTTGATAGGCTTGGGGTTAGAAGGTGAGTTGGGCTTCTTTGCAGCACCAGCAGCTGAAATTTTAGTGGTAGCAGTAGTCGTTGATGTTGTAGTTATAGTGGAGGTGGGTTTAGCAGTGGTTGGAGTTTGAGCTGTTTCATCTGCATCTGGCTTAACTACAACTAAAGAGGTGACTGGGGTTACAAAGTTATATTTGAGGGATAGGTTGGTGGCCTTATCTGCTAGTAACCTTTGAGTTGCAGGGTCAGTAGTCTTCAGTTTGGCCAGTAGCAGCTCTTTGATGGTAAAATATGCCCAGAGACGGTGCACAAAGCTGGAGATTCCTTCTAAACCTGCTGAACAGTCTAGTGAATCTGCATTTCCATTCCCATTTGCCTGGGAAATCAACACATCGTTCTCCAACTTGACACGTTGCTTTGAATCAGTGGCGGACATTAACACCTTCAAATCCTTGAGCCCCGGTTTGACCTTCCCAGCCACCACCAACTCAGAGCCTTGAAAGTAGTTTGGGAACATAGAGCGGGTGATGTCGAATGCCTGATCATCCAGATATGACAGCTGGATGTCTGATAGCAAAGGGCTGGCTACCTCATCATAGAAGCCCTTCAGCTGCAAAGCTGCGTCTGCATCCTCATACACCATCCTAGCCATGCCTCGGTTATCCAGAGCCAGGCGTTTCAGGAGGAGGAAGTCTGCATCATCTCCGAAGGCAAGGCCAAACAGCGAGGCGGAGCCCAATGCCTTCTTGGCATTGCTAAGGATGGTGTCACCAGTAGTTACTCCGATGGTTGCCTCTCCATCAGTAAGGAAAATTACCAGAGGGACACGACGAGATGAGAGGTGGTTGGAAGAGGCAGAAGATGAAGGGTTGACAAGCTGGGCAGCTGAAAGCAGAGCTGCATTGATATTGGTCCCTGATACAAACAAATGGAACAATGATGACAATCAGTGTTGAAGAAGAGAAAAAACAAAAATAACGAAGTTTTAACAGGATACAGTGATCAACTGTGACTACAATGCTATAGCTCAAACAAAATCACATTTCAACTCACATCCTTCAGCCATAATCCTCTTCACAAAGTCTTTGGCGTCTCGTACATTCTGCCGAGTTGCCCGTACTGTCCGCCCTTTCTTCCAAGTGTGAACCTTATCTGAGAAGGTGATGATATTAAAGTGGTCTCCCTCTCTAAGGTCCCCGAGAATGGTGCTCATGGCCTGCTTGGTCTACTGACAGAAATTATTAGAATTATTGACAGAAATTCCACATTATCCTTACAGCATATTGTTTTATTTTAGCAAGTTTTCTCATCTTAGAACTGTAGCTCCAGTCATAGGGAGTCTGTGAGGTTTGTCCACTTTACCTGTTTTATCTTAGTGCCTATCATTGAGCCACTGACATCAATGACAAATATAACATCCTTAGGAACCACAGGAAGCCCTCTGGGTGCAAAGTAATGCACAAAGTAGCCATCATACACCTGAGAGAGGGGGGAGAATACAACCTTTACTGGTACCAAAAATACCTTTTTGTATTGTGACAAACATGCACACTTGTGTATTTGACAAGCCAGAAATAAAAATATACTCCTGACCTGGACATCACCCATGAGGTCTCTGAGGTCCACATCATACTGAATGATAAAGTCTGCATCAAGACCTTTGGAGGAGATGGTGCTCTGCTGCTGTGGAGTGGGACTGTAGCGAACTCGAGCACAGCCTGCACTCTGCTCAACATGAGTGGAGGCTGGGGCATCTGCATCAGCTGTAGGAAAGTACCACCTGGTTAAATCCATGTAGGAGTTTTCAAAAATTGTTAAAGTAATAATCTACGACATTTGAATAGTTTGACATTTTGGGAAATGTGCTTATTTCCTTTCTTGCCAAGAGTTAGATGAAAAGATTAATAGCCCTCTTACATCTGTACGGTACACATGAAGCTATAGCCAACAGCTAATTAGCTTAACTTAGCATAAAGACTGGAAAAGGGGGGAAAGAGCTAATCTGTCTCCATCCAAAGGTAAGAAAAGTACCTACCAGTACCCAAAAAGCACCCCTAACATTATATTTTGGTTGTTTAATCTGTATAAAAACTAAAAACATTCAAATTAAAGTTGAAAGTTGTGCTTTTACGGAGTATGTGCCTGGGTATTTCTTTGCTGGAAGCAGCGACTTCCAGGAGTTCCCTGGTCACCTCACAGGCTAGCTAGCTTTTTCCCCATTTCCAGTCTTCATGCTAAGCTAAGCTGGCTGTAACCTCATATTTACTGTACAGACAAGAGGGTAGTAAATAAACAAATATTCTTATTTCCCAAAACATCAATTGACCAATTGTGATTCATTCTATAGTCGTGTATTCAACCAGGAAATCTGTTGAGATCCCTGAAAGCTTTTACACTTACTGCTCTAAACATCTGATGATGGGTCAGTGTTCTTGTACTTTACAATAGCCTGAGAGCATTCAAGGTTGATTTTCTTCTTTGAAAGTTGTTCATCCTAATTAACCATCTCAAAAGGATCTTGAGGTAATAACTCCTACTACCTTGAGCAGTGTTGGAGAGCAGTCGGCTTGTCTTGAGAGGAAAGACTTTGATGAAACTGATGCCTGTCCGCTCTGTTATACTGACATCTAACGTGAGGTTCTGCACAGGCTGTCCCGGCCTCAGACCCAAACTGAGCTCATAGCGGCCAAGTCGACGAGGCAACAGCTCCTCGTAGGTCAGGGAAAAGAACATCCGAGTGCCCGACGGCAAACTCACTGCCACACGAAACTTCTCAATCTCCCTCTCTCTGGAACATGGCAATGTAAAGGGGAAGTAAAACTCACAACATTGGATTGTATGTCAGTGTTTGAAAACATGCAGCGTGACATTGCAAATGACAGATTTTATTTTGTGGAAATAGTTCCTGGGACTGACTTGGTAGCAACAAGTCCGGCTGTTTTTCCTTGCTTTTTAGCAGCATCGTAAATTTTCCTGGCAGCAGCTCTTTCCTTCACCTCGGCCACATACACCTTGCCGTTGGAGGTGCTGATGGGAAAGAGGAAAAGATGGAGAAATAGCTCTCTGTGTGATTCACAGTAGCCAGATTATATTTCAGAAACACGCCTGGCCTGCATAGAGTTTTTGAGCATGATTTTTTTACTTTATTTAGCTCCTTGTATTTCCAAAACGATCACAAAGCTGCTTCACAAACACGCATCGTGCTTGTTTACAAATGGAGTTCATACAGTTTGAAAGGGAGGTAGGGGTCATAAACAGGGCGAGTGAAAAAAAGTAATTAACAGCATTAATGAAGAGAGATCTTGCAGGCTGACGACACACAGAGGGAGTGCCCCTACATGCTAGACCCAGCAAAATGCCAACCAAAACCACCGCTCAAAAGTAGGATCCAATTCACACAGTGCACTTCCTAGACTTCAGGTGACCACTTATGTCACGTGATAAGGTGCTAAATTAAGGTCAAGTCCTTTGAACAAATATACTCGAAGAGAAAAAACATCAATGGCTAACTAAAATAAACCTTTGGGCTTGAAGCGGGTCTTGTTTGAGAAACAGAGCAGAATGGCATGAAAGAGAGCAGAGTGGAAAAAGGAGGTGCTTATATTTATATGTGTGGCTGGCTGTGGAGATGGGGTGGGGGGGGGGGGGGGGGGGGGGGGGGGGGGGGGG
>JAVQJD010099988.1:0-15456 GCA_036023655.1 Nannoperca australis
TTTAGCAGATGCTTTTATCCAAAGCGACTTCCAAACTCTGGGGTCCCCAGACGTGGGGTGTGAACCCACGACCCTGGGATTAAGAGACTCATTCTCTACCAACTGAGCTAGCCGGCCCCCTACTGGCCCTAAGTTGTGGCTAATGTGTGATTCTGATAATGTGTGAATGAAACCCACCATATTCTGGGGTTGCAGCAGGTACATGTGTACGTGTGTAGCACACAGCCACTTCATTACAGTGAACAAAAGCAAACAGGATGTTGACCAACACAATACAAACAAATTCCTAATTTCAAAAATTTCAACAAATATTTGTTGAGGTTGTGTTTTTGATAATCTGTTGAGGAGTGAGGTAAACCTGTCTAGCTAGATGGTTGTGGGTTGGAACTTGACTGAGAACTTCTCAGTCTTAGTACTCATTGGTCTTGAGTTGGGACGTGTTGATCTTGACATTGGATCTAATGGTCTTGAGTCGAGGCTTGACTTGGGACTTAACTTGGGATTTATTGGTGTTAAGTTGGAACTTGACTTGAGATTTGTTGGTCTTGACATTAGACTTGAATTGAGACTTCATAGCTGTGACTTGAGTCTTACTTGTGACTTGCAAAACAATTACTTTTTCCTCATAGTACAAAGTAAACTCAGCTTTATTTAGTGCAGTAACTAATGTGTGTAATTTGATTACACACATTAAATTGATGAATAAGCACAAAAGAAAACATGTCACCAGTGAAGTCTTGTATCTTGTCCAATATCTCTTGAAGCCAATCAGGTTTATTGTCACTGAGCCCAATGGGAGGAGGTAAACATCATGAGCCTGCAGACTGACGTAGTTTAATGTGAGCGTGGTTTTCAAAAGTGAGATGCTGTTGTTCCTATGATTTTCCTCTGTCTATCTGATTACAGAAACAAGTAGTGTATTCATATGCTCAGTGTATGTATGTGTGTACTTACGTGTTTACCACTCCTGGTATCTCTGTACTGCAGGTGGGCACAGCGCGTTACATGGCTCCAGAAGTGCTGGAGGCTCGATTGAATCTGGAAAACACAGAGTCCTTCAAACAAACCGACATTTACTCCATGGCCCTGGTGCTTTGGGAGATGACGTCGAGGTGTGAAGCTGTTGGAGGTCAGTGCAAGTACACACTTCACAAACACACGCATATTCAGTAATTACCTATTTCTGTGGGAAGTATGATGTCAGGTAACACACAAGAACACACTGACACAGACCAAAACAACTCATGTGTTGTCAATGCTGAGATGGCTCAGCAGTGACAACACAGGAGTGTTGGGTTATCATAACAAGCTGAAACAACAGATCGTCCGCTAGTGATGACATCATGTTTAATCATCAGTGCTCACGTGTAGCAGCATGCGAAGAAATGTCACAGCTGTAATGTATAGTGATAAACACTCAACACTGTTGATGTTCTTCATTCTGATAATTCACTTCCTTTTACTCATCATACATATTTCTCTGAGCTCTCTTTTACAAAGAGCCACCAAAGTCCCTAAAGACTGTTTTTTTATATTGTTCCTTTTTATTAAAATTGTTTTCAGAAAAACTAATTGTTATACATTTACTATGTTTATAATTTCTATGTGACAGCATTAAGCATATTTGAGATATTCTAATTTAAGTTTTTGTTTGTTGAAAAATTAGATGACCTCTGTGACAACTAGCATCTATGGAGTGCCTTCAGCTCCCACAACTAGGGGCACCAAAGTCAAACATTTTCAATTGATACAGTGATGTCATGTCTTTTCATGAAGTAACGGTTAGGTTTAGGAGGCAAGCTGGAAACAGCTGGAAACTGCTGGGCAGGTATTGTACAGTGTGTTTTTGTAGCTGTTTTACCGAACCAGAACAGCTGAAAGATGCTAAAATGTTCCATAGAGCTGCAGAGTTGTTGATCATTCTCTGAGGGTTCATCACTGCAAGCGACACCTTTCATGTTATGTCATTTGACCCATTGTTCATATAAAAATATGTATTAAAATAAAATGTACATAAATATTTCAAAATGCAATTAATTAATTAAATCATTTTTTCCTCTATGATGGCAACAAAAATAAAGATAAACCCTTAAGTTACCTTCATTTGTTTATATTACATTAACAAAACTAATGTAAATATTCCCCCCAAAAAAGGTTTGACATGGAAAGGAAATGCTTAAGATACATTATCTTAGCTCTGTTGTTTTTTGCTGCATTCACTGCTGCAGACTGGATGATACCTTTTGGATCACATTTACAGTGACTGATCAATCATCTAAGTTTTTCTTTTCTATTCAGTGTGGTTACCCTTCACATTAAGTTGATTTCCATTAGGACTTGATGAACCTGATTATAAACCTACTGATGTTTAAGTTTTAGTCATCATAAACACTTAAAGCATGAGTAATCATAAGCATCTGATCTGAATAGAAATAGCTAACAGACAGCTCTATATGCTAGATATAGAAATACATAATGTGGGTTACAGCTGTTATTTAACTTTATTTAGTCAGGATGTCTGTGTAACTGTGTCTGCATTTTAAAGAAATCCTTTTTCTCTTCCATAAATTTTAAGGAGCTTTTTCGTCCAATTCTTTTACAATCCCTGCATCCTAATTATCATACATGTCTTTTATTGTGCACACTGTTATAAGAGTCTGTATATACCTACCACCTACATGTGTGACCTACAAAGTGCAGACAGGAGGTTCAGACTACTGTTTCCTGTTATGTAGTGACTGTGGGTTTGTGTGTCAACAGGGAGTCTGATGGTCGTGTCTGTCGGACTGCACCTCGACCTCAGCTCCAGGTCTGCAGCAGGAATCTGAGGAATGTCTGATATGTGAGGGAGACAATCTGAACTCTGCTGTTGCCCTTCTTTGGGCAGGAAATCAGGGAGAGAGAGCAGGAGTGGATACTGTACCTGTTTCAGTTGGCTGTGTATGTGTGTGTGTGTGTGTGTGTATGAGGCTTAAATGTCGTCACAAGAAAGGGAAGTTTAAAGTAAGGAAATTTTTCATTCTCAGGTTGAAGTGTGTGTATGTTTGTGTATCTGAGTAGTTTGCATCAAAGTTTTATTGTTGTCAGTAGAGGGGCCATTTTCTGTCTCTGCTCCTCCTCACATATTGTATATTGTGATGACCCTCACTGACATAATGCAGTACCTAACCACTGACCCAAAACCTAACAAAATGCATGCATACATGCCTTCGCCAACCCCCTAACCTTTAGGGTTGTCACTGTCCAAAAAATAATTTAGAAGGAATTCAAACTAACACATCATTTGTTCAAATGAAGTAACAACTACTGAGAAAAATCCAACCATATCTATTACCTCTAAAACCAAGTCTTAACCCTCAAACAACCCCTTGGACAAAATGTCCTCTCTTTCCAAAAACATTTCCAAAGACCAGATAAATGTACACACACACAAACATTTGTTTCATTTCTGTTTCCTCTAACTTACTCTCCTGAGAGTGGAGAGAGAGTCTCTCCGGTCCACGTCCTTCCCTCTGCCTGTGGGCTTTTCTAGACAGTCTAAGACATTTAGAGCTAGATAGTCACATTCCAACCTGTGTGTGTGTGTGTGTGTGCTTATTTCAGAGAGAGAGGTACATAGAAACAGAGGAAGAGAGATGGAGGTACCAGACAGGCGCCCTCATCTAGCCCTGTTTCTATGTCTCAGTATGGGATGGTGTGTGTGTGTGTGTGTGTGTGTGTGTGTGTGTGTGTCTGCCTATCTGTCCTCTGTCTCCACCCCAACAACAGGAGACAGAATGGTGGATAGAAATACTACCCCGCGCTGGCATTGTTGTTGTGGTCAGTTATAGTACATTCTCTGTGTGTCTCTGAGCATTTTATTTACATATCCTGAAATAGCTTGCTGGGCGGGGCAGGGCTGCATGTCTGAGCTGAGGGTTATACAGGGTAATGGAGTGAAGCGAAGAGTTTGCACCAGGCCAAGCAAATGGTTTGTTGTCCATGAAGAAAGACAGGCTTTGGCAACAGCTGGTGAGGGGGTATTAGTTATACCCTGCTGCAGCAAAGACTGAGGGACAGAAGACATTTTGCCGGAAAAAGAGTTTAATATTTTAAGAAATTATGTTCATTCACTTTCATGTAACGAAATCAATGATTGACATCACTGTGTTAAGTCTGAAGGTGAAGTCAGGAGGCAATTAGCTTAGCTTAGCATAAAGGTTGGCAGCAAGGTGAAAAGGCATGACTCTGTCAAAAGTTTAAGTGGGTTTTAGTGGGTCTAAAGCATATTAACTTTTTCTATGTACACAAAAGGCCTATTTCTATCAAATATTGTCCACAAAATAGTTTAAATTGGTGTTAGTGAGAACTTCTCCTTTGCCGAGATAATCCATCCACCTCACAGGTGTGCCATATCAAGATGCTGATTAGACAGCATGATTATTGCACAGCTGTGCCTTAGGCTGGCCACAATAGAAGGCCACTCTGAAATGTGCAGTTTTACTGTATCGGGGGGTCCGGGGGCGTCAGAAAACCAGTCAGTATCTGGTGTGACCATCATTTGCCTCACGCAGTGCAACACATCTCCTTCGCATAGAGCTAATCAGGTTGTTGATTGTGGCCTGTGGGATGTTGGTCCACTCCTCTTCAATGGCTGTGTGAAGTTGCTGGATATCAGCAGGAACTGGAACACGCTGTCGTATACGCCGATCCTGAGTATTCCAAACATCACGATATCTCTGTGCATTCAAAATGCCATTAATAAAATGCACCTGTGTTCATTGTCTATAGCATGCGCCTGCCCATATCATAACCCCACCGCCACCATGGGCCACTCCATTCACAACGTTGAGATCAGTAAACGCTGTCTGCCATCTGTCCTGTACAGTGAAAACCGTGATTCATCCGTGAAGAGAACACTTCTCCAAAGTGCCAGACGCCATCCAATGTGAGCATTTGCCCACTCAAGTCGGTTAGGACGACGAACTGCAGTCAGGTCGAGACCCCGATGAGGACGACAAGCGTGCAGATGAGCGTCCCTGAGATGGTTTCTGACAGTTTGTGCAGAAATTCTTTGGTTATGGAAAGCGATTGTTGCAGCAGCTGTCCGGGTGGCTGGTCTCAGACGATCTTGGAGGTAAAGATGCTGGATGTGGAGGTCCTGGGCTGGTGTGGTTACATGTGGTCTGCGGTTGTGTTTCTCTGAAACGCCTCTGGAGACGGCTTATAGTAGAGAAATGAACATTCAATTAACAGGCAACAGCTCTGGTGGACATTCCTGCAGTCAGCATGCCAATTGCACGCTCCCTCAAAACTTGCGACATCTGTGGCATCGTGCTGTGTGATAAAACTGCACATTTCAGAGTGGCCTTTTATTGTGGCCAGCCTAAGGCACACATGTGCAGTAATCATGCTGTCTAATCAACATCTTGATATGCCTCTTTGAGTTCAGCTCATGTAAAATTGGAGCAAAAACAAAAGTGTTGCGTTTATATTTTTGTTCAGTGTGTGTGTGTGTGTGTGTGTGTGTGTGTGTGTGTGTGTATATATATATATATATATTGTTGATAACTGAAGTTTTAGGATTATGTACAAAAGAAGGGAATTAGTGAAGTCACCCTAGTTGCCATCAACTGTTTATTAGTCTTAATAGTCTGATTAGTCTTCAGGCCTGAACATTTCAATTAGATTCACCTACTAGCAGCAACGGCATTTCCCCCTCTTACTTTAGCTTCTTAAAAACCCTGACACCACACCACTAGCTTTAATGATATTAAACTTTCATATTTCTCCAATGTGCTAACCACAAACCTGTCGCAGCAATTCAGCCCACAACTATTACTAGATGATGTTTGAAAGAAGAGAGGGCTTTGTTTTGATGAGATGTTGTGGTTCATTAGAGTTTTTGCTGGTCCATTTCTACTTCTTGTTATGTAGTTTGTACTGTGTTGATGTGCAATCAGTCTCATATTAAGGGCTCTTGAATGCCAAACCTGGAGTTGTATTTCTTTCAAGATAGCAAATGTCAGACAGTGTAGCCAGCCACAGAGGTTTCTGCTACCTCCAGGCCACAAAGGTTTCAGACAAATAATCTGAAAAGGAAACTGGCGTAAACCGCTTTCCACCCCTTAGATTGGATGTACTACAGGTTCAACTATGGGCCCTAGACAGCGAGGGGAAAGTAAGACTGAGACTCTGGTTGCAGTCTCTTGTGAAATCTGTTCTCAAACCACATATGAAATTCTTCTCATAACTTTCAAATGTCCAGAGCTGCAGAAGGGATGTAGGCAGCACTTCTTGTATAGACTAAGGCAATTGATCTATGCCCATCTATTTCTCTAATGTCCCAGGTATCATTCAAAAACATGAGGACAAGTGTATAGGAGCCAAATTAGCCCAGAGCGTGACATTAGACCTTTTCCCCTCAGTCATGTCTTTATGTTTAGAAAGCACTCCACTTCTTTATATTTCTGTTTTCAACATTCTCATTTTTAGGCCAGCTCTCTCTCCGCGGTTCTGGGTTTCAGCTGTATCCAGTCCGGGAAAATGTGTTGTATTTATACCAGCTCCACAGCAGGAGATCTAAACAGCAGGGAGCTGAGCCAGCCCTGGCATAAATAACCTCTATGGGAATGGGCAGGGCCCAGCTGGGTCCTGTTTTAAAATACTAAAAATGGGGGAAGTTCCACATGTCAAAAACAGGAAGTGTGGGTCTGTAGAGTCAGCTTCTTTGCACTCAGTCCTGATCCCAGCCCTCCAACTTCCTGTCTGGGAATTCCAACCTTCCCACTTCCTGTGCTTGAGGACACAGCGACAGAAACCACATGAAACTACTGCAGCTACCCTGCTAATTAATATGAACAACATATATTATTTAAACTGATCTTTGCGGTCATTGAGCCAAGTTTTGGTCAGTTTGACCAAAGACTGAGACTGAGAACATAATCTCACCACAAGATCCGTGTAATTGCTGTTCTGGAGTCTCTGATAATATCACATGATCCTCATCAGCAGTGGAGTTTGCCCAGTTGCCATGGAATTACCACAGGTCCATTCACACCGCTTGACAAGCTTGACAGACCTGCTGTGCCTAGTTATGGTTGTTATGGTAAGACTGAACAGTCGCTGTTTGGGGAGGAGTTTAGTAAATGGTCATTTCCATATCCAACTGGGCAATCTCTATCTGCTGATGAAGATTATGTGATCTTATTGAAACTCTGTGTGGGTCAATTATTTCTGTTTCCAAGGCCAAGAATGAACTTTAAACCTCATTTTGAAGACTGCTTGTGGAAGATTGATTTGACTGGAAGAACATTTTGAATTCCTTTATCAATGTATGTATTAGTAAAAGATTTCAGCCATAGATATGTAGGTGAGAACACATAAGGCCGGACCGGAAGACTCTTTTACTGAGTGCTAGGGTAGTCTTCTATGCAGTGGAATATTACATTTATTTTAGTGAACATGCCCAGAGAAAAGCTCAGATGCTGCCAAATATATTACACCCAAAAGAAATACACATAGGTGAATAATACTAGGGTTTTGACAGTTTATGAAGTACAGGACATGGACATTGTTATGTAAGAACAAGAGGAGGTACATAGAATATGATCCTTACACTATTAGTTAAATATTTGCGTGTCATTTTCTGGTTCAGATGGATAAAGGAAGATGGCTTTGCAGCAACTAGTGTCTAATTTCACAGCAACTGTGAGATCCTGAGAGCATTCTCTTTGGCGCTGAAGACAGACTGCAGCTGTTGTGAGTCCGGTTTCATGAGGTCTGGACCCAGTCTCGGAACTTTGTTTTTCAGTTTTGTATGGTTATAAAATTCTCTCTCTTTTACCCGTAGTTAGTTCTTCAAAATTAAATAGTAAAAAATAAAAATGTAAAGATAGATCTTGTTAGCAGAAGCTGATTTGTTGTTTTTAGAAGCGATCATTACTCAAGTGCAAGTGAGCCTTTTCCTCCCTATGAAGACGTAATAAAATACATTTTATTTCCTACTGTCAGCATTATTGGTGCCAGTGTACAAAGCTGTCAGCTCAGCTAACAGCTCAGAGGTAGAATGACCTCATACCAGAATGCTTTTACACTTTCTAATCACTTCAACTCAACGGGCCACCTGTTTCATTCTTCCGATTTTACAGTTTTTGTTTTTACCTTCAGGTTTCCACTACGTCAAAACCATGCCATGAAATGTGAGCTTGTCTACATGCACCTTTCACACACTTGCGTGTTGCAAAGATGATGCACGTGTTGCAAAAAAGCCACTTCCCAGGTATCAACGACCACGCCCCCTTTTGGGTGAAAAAAATCTCTTTAAAAGTGCCGCCGACAAATACTAGTGGCACCATGCCTTAAAGCCGCTGTGTTGCATTTTTACATCAAACAATAACTTTTAAACAGTAAAAGAAGAGCTCTGTGGCTTCAGGACATCCACAGAGAGCATGCAAATGGTAAACTGGGATCTGGTCAGTCAATACGTTTACAGTTCTTGCAGGGTGCTAGTTAGCTTGTCAAACTCCTGTTAGCATGTTAATGTTAGTGATGTAATTAGTTTACAGTAACGTCACATTGGACAGAACAGCAAAATAAAGTGTGAAATGAAAGATGTTAGAAGCATATTACCTGGAGACTCAATAAGGTAGTTATATATTTCAGTATATGACAGCAGCAGACAATGTGTGGGGATGTTCGTCCACTTTGATGGAGGCAGACTAAATGGACACTCATCAACTTCTATTTCTTTCATTTTTTCTATATAATATGTTTTCCTTTCCGTCATGCCGCCTCTTTTTGGGTGAAAACAGCCGTTCTAGTTGGGCTGGTGGAAAATTCTAAATGTCAGGAAAAGTACCTGGATGTGCTGCTCTCATCAGAAACACAAAGGCACAGACAAAACGAATCGTTTCTGCAGAAACTGCAGACTCAGGTGATGATTCCCAGTCCGTATCTGATCCATGGGTTGTGTGTGTCTTTGCAGAGGTGAAGGACTACGAGCCTGCGTACGGCTCTAAAGTGCGAGAGCACCCCTGTGTGGAGAGCATGAAGGACAACGTGCTGAGAGACAGAGGAAGACCTGAGATCCCTGACACCTGGCTCAGGCATCAGGTCAGACATACTGGGCTGCTGTACTAGAATTACAGTAAAACATATATGAACCGTTATTGATCATTGTGTAAGAATTAGTTCGATTTTTACATGGACAAAGCATATTAATCAACATCAATGTAAATGTGCCAGTGTTAGCCAAAAGGCTAATTTTCACCTATTGTCCCTCTGTCCCTTCCCTGAAGAAAATTAACCACCAACACTGAATACAGTTTTCTGCTAGTGTGTGTATTCAGAAGTCAGATGATTAGAAGACAAGCTGACAGATATGGTTAAGATTAAATTTGATGAAATACTTACATCTCTTAAATGCATGAACATACAATTATATAATATAATATATTCCAACCAAAATGTACATATGTTAGTTTTCACATATCTTCTGCATATCTGCATATATTTGTTTCATCAAACACAAGCAGTAAACTAACACATCTTGAAAGCAACTACTATGCTGTCATCTGCTAGAATAATTAGCACAGGAGCACCACAAAGGTGGTCTTATCACCTGTTTTTTACACATTGTACACAAACGAATGCAACGAAAGTCTTCTCATCCAAAACATACATTTCTGAGGTCTTTTAAAATCTTTATTTTGGTTCTGTAATTTGTCTTGAGACAGAGATGGATCGAAAAACCAAGAGCATGGTGATTGATTTCAAATGCAATAAATCTGGTGAGCGCTTGATTCAGATGGATTGTGAATCGGTTCAAAGAGTTTCAGCCTTTAAAAATAGACATTTGGAGAGACTATCATTTAAAATGTACTGGCAGCGTATAAGGCCAAAATAACTGCAGAAAGTTCTTCTTTTTTGGGGCTGGATTTGTGTCTTCATAAATGCATGTGTTATGGATCATAACAAACTACAGCAAATTCTAAAGACATCCATGATGATCGGAATCAAGCAGACATCTGTAAAGCAACTTTATAATGACATCATTTTAAATAAGATACTCAGCATCCTAATGATTGTACTCAGCCCTACACCAGAAGTGTGAGTGTTACCTTTACCCAAACAGTACAGGGAATTTTATTAAGTATGGAGTCTCACATCTCTGCTCTCATCCTCCCTCTACAGGGTGTGGCGGTGATCTGCGCCACCATCATGGAATGCTGGGACCATGACCCCGAGGCCCGGCTCACCGCCCACTGCGTTGCCGAACGCATCTCTGAGATGGAGGACGAGATGGACAAACTGTCCAGCCGCAGCTCCTCAGCAGAGAAGATCCCAGAGGAGCTGAAGATCCCAACCCAGGTGGAGATCCCGGAAGAGGCAGTGAAAATCACAGAAATACAGGACATCATAGCTGTGGACTGTTCTGTGAGTGACGAGAAGTGAGAGGCAGCTCTACATCTTCAACAGAGATTTTTCAACATGGGCACTTATACTGCTGTGATGGGACTGAAGAGAGAAATATCAGCAGTGATGTTCAGGAGCTGAGCTCCTGTTTCCCAGGACTTTGATTTGAGTCACAGTATCATGTCTTATTCTAGCCCAGCAAAGACAGACTTGCTTTTGGACTTTACCGCTTCTAAAACATAACCTTTGCCTTAATCAACAAAAAAGCTAAAGGGCCAAAAAAACTAAGTTAACTGGAAGTTTCCAAAGATGTGTTGAGCAGGGAGACAGTATTTTTTTCTAAACAAAAAGGGCTTTATGAGCAATAACTATTAACCCTTTAACACCGGAGCCTCTAACAGGCCGCCTGGATATATTTTGTTGTTTTGGCCGTAAATGTGTCAGAAAATGTGGTATGAATAAATGTAAAAAAGTGTGACTCAGAAAAATAAAAATTTGCCCGTGTTTGAACGGCCGTATCTCGCGATAGCCGTAATAAACCGTAATAACACCTTATATGAGTATTCGCTCTACCATTTGCTCTACTTTCAGGAACTGTTGGAATTATTTTTTTTTATTTTTTATTTTTAGCACAAACGGTCTAGGAATTACGGTAATTAGAACAAGGCATGTAAAAACCTGTCGGCGCCAACATGTCCGGTGTAAGAGGGTTAAACCAAATACATTTGATGGGCACTTTACCACGTGATACTTTGCATTACAGATGTTTTTCATTATTTTCATATGCTCATGTATTCTAACATGTTGGAGCGAAGGGGAGTTTTTGCCCTAAAAGTGCCTTTGTGTGTGTGACTTTGAGCCAGCAGAGACGTCAGCTTAACACTAATGATACTATGGACAACACCTTCACCAGCAGGAATCCAAAGCAATGTGTGCGTGTGGGCGTGTGTGTGTGTGTGTGTGTGTGTGAGAGTGTATGTGTGTGTAACCTTGTTGTTTTTACCCAGCTATACTTAAACCTTGTTTGCCAGATAAACAAGCACAATGTACATAAGAGCCAAATCAGCCAAAAAGGGACAGTAATCCTATTATAAAAAATACTTCATAGAGATGTATTTTTTTAACCTTTTTGTCTATCAACAGGAAATTGAGGAGAGTGCCAATAAAAATTGTATCCTGCCTTACATACAGCATTTGTCATATGTAAAAAATTCTAAATCTTTTATGAATTAAAGATAAGTCTGTATACTGAGATTCTGTTCTTACTCGTGATATAACCCAATCAAACCTGGGCGCAAGATATGAGGTACTGTAGTATATGCAGTACATTTTCTTATTTCTTATTTATTTCTCTTATTTATCATTCATCATATTGTGTCTTTTTGCTCACAATAGAAGGCCTAATCTTTAGCAAACTAGCAAAGTGGTTAAGTAGTTTCTCTCTGCCACCTTGCTCTTGTGCATCATTTCATGTTTCAAGCTCTTTATGGGTCTAAACTGAAAGAGAGGTTGTGCCATTTCTGAAAGTATAGCAGTTGTAATAAGAACTAGGAAGAACTATTGGGTTATGTGCTTCTGACAAGCAGTGAATGAAAAGAAAATGTTACTATATTAAAAACGAGTGGTGGAATGGATCTAAGTGCATTTACTGTAATACTAATAACAACCATACCCTTACTGTCTAGTGAAAACCATGTATCTCCAAATTTGGTAATTTAGAATGTCAATTTTTCTGATAATCTAAAGGATTTAGTGGTCCTTCATGAATAGAGAAAATTCTCCTTCTTCTTAAGCTTAACCTTGGAACAGCTGGAAAATGCACAAAGCAGAAAACCGGGCAGTTTTTCTGAGCTCATGCAAAGTTGACCTTTTAGACATACATGGTTCAAACAGGACAGCGAGACTACAAACATATGATGATCTTAAAGAATATGATGCATTGCTGTAGGTTAAACTAGCCAACAGTAAAGGACTTAAAATGAGCACAACCTCAAACATCTACAGCAGTAAAATACAACATACACATTAATTAAGCAGTAATATTACATCATATAGTGAAACACTGAAAGGGACTGCAGAATGCATACTTAAACGTATGATACTTGAAAGCTTCCCATGCATTATCACTGTTAAGTGGAATGGAAATTTCACATATTACAGTATTTGCTTCTGAAGATGTTCAAGATGTCATACAAATAAAATCAACAATTCAAACAGAATCATGTTTGCTTTGGTAAAATAAATAAAAACTGAGAAAATGTAAAATTTTGAGTGTCTGATTGGCTATTTCTGCTCGGAGCATGCATGTAATTAGTCATGTGATCACCTGAAAAGTGGTTTTAAGGGATTGTAGTAAGTAAGAGAAAGTCCCTTGTGATTATTCAGCACTTTCACCAACGATACAACATTAAAGTTGTCTATATAAACCATTTTCATTGTAAGTGGAATTCTTAAGGTTGATAAATACAAGGCCTGCTCTGCAACTATGAATCTCCAGTCTGGCTTTTACTTTTACATTGTCCACTTCCTCTCTCTTCATCTGTCTTGCATTAGTTTTGTATCAGTCTGCTCATTCCTCAGCTCTCTTTTCTCTTTCTCTTCATCTCAATCCATCATTTTTTTCTGTCTTTTCTACCTCATTCCTAAAAAATAATACTTCATTTTAAAGGGGACATAACGTGAAAAACCCCACTTTTTTAGTATTTTTGCACTTATATTTGGGTATCTGTAGTCCATACCTACCCACAAACTGTGAAATAAGACCACCCAGTCATATTTTTGGGGTCTGCCTATATCAGAAAGCATGTGAACAAACGAGCCATTCTGAATTTGCCACACTTTTTACGTCACAAAGGGACTCATTAGAATAATAATGAGACCCTGTCTGAGTCTCTCCACCCACAGCCTGAACACTAACTTTGCGAGGGTCCGCCGTTTTGTTCTCGCCAGCTACAGACTCGGAGTATCATGTGAAGCTCAGAGTTAAACACAGGAACTGCTCTGTTGTTGGCTGCATCAACCAACACAAGTCGCTGCATCTTCCCACCGCCTCAGAGGACACAAGAGCTGCATGGATACTGTTAAACCATCAAGAAATGTTAAATGACCAAGAAATGTTAAAAGAGCAAGAAATGTAAAACGACCAAGAAATGTAAAAATAAAATGCTAAACGGAAAATAATACATAGATAAATACAGAAATATCTATTTATGTTACAATTTATCAATAAATGAATGCCTATATGTATTGTTAATACTATTTTTGGTGCATTTAATGGCATATCAATTCATTTATTGAATCATACATTCATTTATTTATTTATTCTTAATTATGGCAGTTTTGGTCCTCCATACTCTCTATCCTAACTTTGGGTAGGATTCTAAAATCTCTCAAACAGAGCAACAGCCGTAGAAACTGTACTGAGAGAAGTGTATCACTCCTAGCGCTCTCTCTCTCGCGCTCTCTTTCGCTCTGCGCCAAAAGCAATGCGCAGCAGACCACCAGGGTCTCACTTAAAGGGACAGTAACACACCACCACTTAGTCTAACTTAACCTGGTTACAAACAGAAAAGAGAAAGTGAAAATGTGTGTGTGGGCTCAGAATACACACACAAAAGGCTGACTCTTAGTAGGTCAAGATGAGGGCAATTTGTGACAAAAAGAGGAGGAAGAGGAAAGCAATACCAAATATAGATGCTTAAATGTGTATAAGAAGATGAATACCAAATATAGATGCTTAAATGTTTATGGGAAGATGAATGCCAAATATGGGTCCAAATATGTACAGGAGGACATGAAAGGGAGGATGACTAATCATTAAGAAACTGTTTTAGAGAAGCAGCCGGGCCGAGTAGATAGTTAAAAGAGAAAATCAGAGGCGCCAAGCCTCAGAGCTGTGAGAGTGATGCAGGATGTGGAGTGCGAAGGAGAACTTTGATTCTGTACTGAATCAAACTCCAGCAAGCACAAAGAAGAATCTGACAGATTAGCAGCGACCACTGAAGCAAGCTAAGACCACAAAGGAAACAAACAGCTGCTGTTAAAATTGGACACAGAGGACTCAGCTCTCCCTGCAACAGAGGACTGGAGCAGTTTTTGGATTATAAAACTTTGTAGGGAGTTGACAGCTCTTCACCTCGGCAGGAGGATTACGAAAGGGTACCACGGGCCCAGGTAGCCTCTCTTTTCCTTTTATAGCAAATATATATAAATACAATAAATACAAATATATAAATGAAGTAAAATGTTTTTTCCCTGTTATTAAGCATTCTCATGAAAGTAAAACAGTTAAACCTGTGTGTACACTATCTGCAAGGTTCTTAAAGGTTATTCCACATTGATCCACTAGTTTATAAAAATATACCCTAAGGGTTTCTTAGTCATAAGCCATCGAACCCCAAACCTAGCAATTCACCAAGTGCACAGATCTATAAGAGGAAAGCTGCCGTTAACAGGTGTGGCCGATCACACATCCGAGCAACTAAAGGCTTCTCAGCCGGAGTACTCAGAGGCAGCAGGGTAAGCGTCCGGATGAAGGCAGTTAAAAGCTAGGCGAATTTCCTTGACACCAGCTTAAAAATCTTTAGAATTTCTAATAGGGTAAGATCCCATAGAACTAGAGACAGCAGGGATTGTAGCCAAAACAGCGGTCTGTCCTGAGACCGTGGTCGCTAACAGGGACCACTGGTTAAGGACCACTGGTTACCATCACTAGAGGGCGCTACAGCTAGTGGTCCGTGGTCGCTAGCGTGGTCCCTGTGGTCCAGACCACCTCTTCAGTGGTCGCTAGCGTGGTCCGTGTGGTCCAGACTACATCCTAAGCAGTGTAAAACTGTCTAAAACACTGGGCATTTTTAAAATGTGGCGGGCAAAAATAGTAGTAAGTGCACAAGGTTGCTGTTTTTAATGTAAAATGAGCCATTACATTACAATTAGGATTTAACAGACGCTTTTATCCAAAGCAACTTCCAAATAAGAGCTTTACATAAAGTGCATAGAATCATGGTCGAAAACAACAAGATGTCTCATCAAATAATATGAGTGCTGGTGATGAATCACGAG
>JAVQJD010099996.1:0-21363 GCA_036023655.1 Nannoperca australis
AACATAATCATCACCAAATCTTATTTAACATCTTTTAAAGCTGTAAACAAATGCCTCAAACCAGTGGTGAACATGAATAACTGCAGTGAATATACAAAGAATAGACACTGAAAATTATAAAAATAATAAAAAAAGAGACCATATTCACAGAACATCAGAAAATCAACATCATCTCTGTGTGTGTGTGAGTGAGTGTGTGTTTGTGTTAGTGTGTGTGTAATTGTTTGACCGGTATACTCCTTGGAGGTCCACCTAATGCTCTCCATGTGTCCCCAAACACGCTCCTCACCTCCAGGTTTGTCATGTCCAGTATAATTTCCTCCATGGACTCTGGTAAAAAGAGTTGGAAGCTGGACTGGAAATCATCCACACGATATACTGCATACCGTGTCGGCCCTGGCGTCAATGTTTACCACTCTTGCTCTGCCTCCAGAGCAAGTTGCTGCCCTTGGACTGGGACATAAGCGCGAGAAAGAGACAGGTTCCCATAAATGACACCTAGTTCTTCAGTCTGAAATGTGTGGTTCACGTGGGGAAATATATGTGTGTGTGTAAGAGAGTGTGTGTGTGTGGATGTGTGGGTGTGCATAGGGATGTTTTCCATCTAATGGACGAAAATAATCTAGTCTAATTTTTGCCCGGGAACACCACAGGTGTTACAAAGATTAGACCACTCAAAATTCAACAAAAAGTGGTGATCAGCAATTGTATATGTTCAAATGCCTAGTGTGGAGGATATCATAAGGCCTTAAGGCAATCAGAATGTTTTAATTTTTTAATGACTTTATGAAGTTGTAAATTGGCCAGATTTGACCACAGGAGGGTTAAACCAGTTTAGCAGTGTGCCAGAAAAGTAACATGTTCAACTGTGTCAAATGAAACACTAAGATCTAATGATACCAACCATTTTTAAATTAAAAGAAAAAAAAATGTCTCCATGTTAACTGATCATATGTCAATGTCATTCCAAACAAAACCAAACTTCTTCAGTTACTATAGCTGACAGGCTGTTGTTGGACTGTAGGTGGTACTACCAGCTTTGTACAAGCCAAAGTCTCAGTTTGGAACGGGACTGCGCTGGGAGAGGAACAGTAAAGCTGGTTTGGAAGGCTGCCGCTAAGACAGCTAAGCCACTCTGATGCTTCAGCACCAAACCCGACACCACCATAATGGGAATTATAGAGGGATACCACACAAATCTAGGCTGAAGGGAGAAAGAAAATGGCTAAGAAGGATAGAGGGTTTAACATGCCTGTATTTGTCTGAAGGGTAAATTCAGTGTATGTCTTTGGGTAGAATCACTTGTGTTAAAAAGGGTAATACAACATGTTTGTCTAATGCTACTGATGTTTGTTATCTCTTTTACTTCTCTCATAGATTCTTTATTTTCAAACAATGTTTCTCTCGTATTCCCAGGACTCTGCATGCTGGCCTCAAACATTATGAGCAAATATACTGCATTTGTTGTATTTCTGTGAAGAGCAGTGTATTTGAAGAAGTGTGTGTATGCATTAGTGTGTCCACTCACATTTAGCACGTGTGTTGTAGCAAAAGAGGGCTTTATCTTAAAGGGCATCATCCGTACATTTGGTTGGCTCACAAGTCTGACACGTTAGTACAGTAGGTGCTTAGGGGCTGAAAAGGTGGCTCTAAAAAGTACCTGTACAATGTAATCAACTAAATCTGCACACAGACAGCCCCACACTCAGTGGACAGTATCAAGGAATACAATGGCTCCACTGATATCGACTATACCCAAGAAGATAGGGGCTGCGGTAAGCACATCACCAAAACTGGGTTTGGGGAAAATATAAAAGAAAATCTGATAGCAGGGTCATATTTTGAAATAGATAACATCCTGCCAGGTGTGAACACTGCATGTCTCTAGTGTGGTGTTGTAATAGGGTATGTAGTGACATCCTGGTACACTTTCAGTCCTTTAGGACAAGTGGAGTATTATTTCAATGTCTCAGTGAACCTAAAATTGCTGCTGACTGGTTATCTTGCTGTCCACACTCACCTCTAGTTAATATTTCCAGAAGGACAGTAAGCCATGACATGAAACACAAATAACCTCAAGATGCTGGCAGGAACATGTTTGTTTTATCAGTTTTTTTTCCACTGGCCTATGCCAGGACGTAGCAAGCAGTACAGGATGTAGGAGATACATAGATAGACATATCTGCCATGTAACAAAAGCTCAGCGTGCTGGTGTTTGTCACATCTGTTTCAATGGGAAGTGCCAAGGAAAGATAAATGGTCGATCAGCCTTCTGCTGTATGAGGTACAGGCATATATATCATACCTTAATCATTTTAATTGGCCTTAACTGTAAAGGTCAGTGAAATTAAACTCCTGAGGTTGATTAATGGATGAAAACTCTTTGAGAAGGTGACATTTAAGAGTATTGTTTGTTACCTGAAGATGTAGATCTTTGCTACAGCAATTGAGTCACTAAAATGTCTAAGATTACTAAGAAAAACTATGCAGTTTTAACATGGAGTGCCGCTGTATGTTTTTGTGTAGTGTTGTAACCTAAGCAGTGTAAGGAGGTAGCTAGGTCTGCATGAGAATGTCCTGTAGTCAAACAAACCACATAACTAAATCTCAAAAAGTGTGCAGTGTCGGTTCTTATTCAAGTCATTTCCAGCTGAATACATCCTGTGCATGCATGCACACAGACACACACAAATACTTTTGAAGTGCTAGGAGTTTTCACTATCATTTATTGAACTTCTCGCCACAGGGAAAAGAAGCAGACATCCCACTTAACCCAGGGTAGGTCTCACACCAGGAGTGAAGTCTTTCCAAATCACAATCAAGCATTTACACTTGAGACAAAGTTAACAGCTTCATGAAACTGATACGCGCCTCTGGAGAGTAATTTTGTCAAGCATTATTTTGTGTTGCAAATTAACTGAATACTTATGAAGGAACACACAATAATCACTGCAAATAACTGCAGGTGGCTGCTGTGGAATAAATCTAAGAACCTTATTTTTTTTATAAGAAAAAGAAAATACTAAGACTTCTCTATCTTACACAGTCTTACAGTTGCAACGCAGAAACATCATGCTTTTAAATTCTTACTTTGGGCTCTTTTTATTATAGTTGGTCTGCAATGACGTGGTATTATTTCACCAGAATTGATTTATTTTCACTTTATATAGGTAATTGGGAAGAAAGATAATCAAGGAGTTGATGTAACAACCTTTTAATAACTATTATCTTAATTTGTGGAGTAAATAATAATAATAATAATAATAATTATAATAATTATAATAAAAGAAGAATAAGATTCAATTTTCATCATATTATGCCTACCATCTTTCTATTTCTTGCACAAACCCCCTCTGGCCATGGTGAAAATCAAGTGTGACAGATAACAAATGTGTCTTCAAATATAACATTAAATTAAAATAATCTTTCTATTAGTGGTCCTAATCCTTTTAAGTGATGAATGAACAGTTTTAAACACTTGTAAAAGTATTTTCATAATACTAATCCCAGGAAATAAAAACATCTGACTAACCTATCTATCACTGAAAGATCCCCTCCTCTCTGTCACAACTTCATCAAGCTCTTAGTATTCATTCAGTTGCCTCTCCTGTTCTTTCTTGTCTTCTACTAATTCTCATCTCATTTCAGATCCAGCTACTCTCACCTGACCTTCCCCACCCACTCACCCACCTCATTTTCCTAATCAGCCTGGCAGTATATACCAGTCCATCTCCACTTATTCCCAGCCAGAGTATCTAGCTTGCGTCTGCCTAGATTTCCAGCCTTTGTTTTTGCCTGCCTGATTCTGCCTGCCCACCCATTGCATGACCCTGCGATTGATGATACTCTGCCTGACCCACCCCCATCATTTGCCTGTCTTGCTGCTTTTGACCTGAACTGATACTGACTCTCTTTTTGTATTTTTTAAATGATGAAGCGCAAATGGTAAAAGGGAAGTAGAAAGGAGGGGACGGAAAGAGGAAGGGAGATAAAAAGAGAAAAGGGGTAGAAGTTTGGTGAGAAAGATAGAGATAGTGGGGGTGACCAGTGAATTCTCATTGGAGCTCTATAATTACTCCATGCCATTAGACCCACAGTCTATAATTAACTACCTATTTGGATTAGCATGAGCAAAGTCACTGGGAGAGGAAAGAGATAGAGAGACAGAAGAAAGATCAGAAAAGAGAGAGAGAACGCACAGCTAAGGAGGAGAGTGTGGTGAGATGTAGGAGAGACAGAAGACAAGAAAAGCAATAAAAATAGATGAATAAGTGAAAGTGAGAGACTGAAGGCACATTTTTGTATTCACTGTGTGCAGAAATCAGATAACAAAAACTGGCCTGCAAATCAACTATATTTATGCTCATACTGTCTATGATGGTGTCTGTGAGTAAAAGAGAGACCACAATAATAAAGATCTATTACTTATTTGTAATAATATTGGAGCAATGCAGTTAGTGAGTTCATGGAGGTGAGATGATGGACTTAAAGACAGGCAGTGAACCCTAATTGATGCTTGTGATGGTGCATGGAAAAATGGAGGAACAATGAAGAATAATGAAAGGCAATATTTTAATATCATAAATGGTGCCTCTGTATACAGTTTATGTCAGGACCGCTTGGATTGATTTGGATGAGGCCTTGAGAAAAGAGATAAGTTGAAATGGGTTAAATGATTGGAGAAAACCTATTGGTTTCTATTGGATTTTCCTATTGGTTAAAATGCTTAGGAGCAACCAGAGAAACCAGATACATGCATAATGTTGATTGAAAATAATCATATGTGCATTAAACCATGGATCAACGGCTATGGATAAATAATACACAGTTGAGTCATTGCATCGTTCAAGGCCTCTATTAAAAGAGAAAGAATGGGTTCATTTAATATTAAGTACTGTATGAATAATTATATAAATCCAGTACTTTCAGTTTCCATCTCATTTAACTAATACCAAGTGCTTGCATTGCATTACTTATGCTTGGTAAACAAACTTTATCAAGTGTGAGAGCTGTAACGGAGCGAGGGGCAGGGGGTGGATGTGGTGGTGGGGGGAGGTGTTGTGTTGTGTGTATGGGGTTCTCTCCAGTTACAAAGGTGCAGTCCGTCCCGTCCTGAATGAACATGTTGTTGAGTTGAATATTTTCAATACAGTTTGTGTGTCTTCAGTCTCAGACCAGTCTCTGTCTCTACCTCACCTGTTGAACCTCTCTTTGTCTCTCTCTGTCTCTCACTCTCTCTCTCAATTCATTATGCTTTATTGGCATAAATGTAACAAGACAATATTGCCAAAGTGTTATATGTAATAATGACATTAAAAAGATAAAAGAAAAAGAAAAAATAGCACACAGACATCTGTGTGTTTGTGAAATACTGTGGAAGTGTGTGTGCCTCTTGCTCTGTGCGTGTGTGTGTCATTTCATAGAACGTGACCTCTGACTTTCAAATGCAGGTGCACGCTTGGACGTTTAACTGGAGCAGAGGAAGAATTGTGTGGCCTCATGTGATCCGCTCTCAAACTTCTTCTCACTCTCAAAAACTCAACCCCATACGTCTGGCAAGTGTCCTGCTGCTAGCTCCACTTCTACCCAAGCAAGTGACAACGTTAGCGAGGAGCACGAAACTAGCTACGTGCAGGTAGCTGTGGTCAATATGCAGGAATGCAAATATGATGATGACGATGGTAGTGAGAATGACGTAAATGAAGACATGGAATAAGTTCGCTTTGACGTGTTCAAACGTGTTTTGGACACGGGACTTTTAATGTGGGCTACAATGGATTTCAAATCATTATTTTGATGGATTGGATACAGACTGTCAGCTGTTGGATGATAACATTATTGGTAAGTTATATTCATTATTTGTTATGACATAGGCTTGTCATTCGTTGCTTGCTATCTGGCCTTTTTCATAAATAGCGTTGTTTGTTGCTGCTTGTGTTTTAGACCATCGTGTTTGCTTGGTTATTGTTGTTTTTATTGTACTTTGTTGTGGTATGTGGCTTGATTGTGTGGGCTATATATCTGAGTGGCTGTATGGAGATCTAACATCACTGAATGTCAAACTGTGTATTCATTTTTCCTTAATCCTTGGTTGCATGCCCTGCTAGTTTGTCTGCCTTAATTTTACTTTCTTATATTTTATCTGACTGAGGATTGACCAGCATATTGGTAAAATCCATGACGCCGACTATGGTTCTGAAATTGCCTATCAGCAGTTGTGCTGCTTAAATATCATCAGGTCACTGATAAATCTGTGGCGCTGTCCATGGTGCTGAAACACAACACCTCACTGTAATCTGCATTTTTCTCCATACCACCTTTCTGTCTGTGTAAGTTTGTCCTTGGATCTGTCTTGCATCTTTATGGGCCCTATATGTTGTATAAGGGCCCACTACAGGTCCTTGCCCCCTCTGCAATGAACCATGACTCTGCACCTCTGTGAAAGTCTTCATGGTTTAATGTGTGTGTGTGTGTGTGTGTGTGTGTGTGTGTTTGTGTGTGTGTGTGTGTGTGTGTGTGTGTGTGTGTGTGTTTGTGAAAAAGGAAGACAGACAGGGAGCGAGGGGCAGAGAAAGAGACAGAAGGAATTAGTGTGTGTGTTGAGGTGTGACTGCCCTGCTCTACTTGACTAATGAGCTGGTGTTAACTCAGAGGAAGTCAGAGCTCATTCTGGCTACGCTTGACCCCGTTGCTAACACTAACGCTGTGTGACAGCTACATATACACTGACTGCCACCATCAACCCCAACTCTATTCATTAACTCTGTTGGCCTGAGTGTGGGTATGCGTTTTTGTGTGTATGCATGTGTGTATGCACCTTGCATAAAAGTGTATCTTACAAAGTCATTTAATTTTGTAATTTTATCGCGAGTTATGTCAAAATGACACTTCTGAACTGGTCATTCCTGCATGTATCATTGGAAAAAGATGCACATTACTTTAACAATGTTTGTTGTTGAAGCAAATAACATAAGTTTATTCAGTCATTGTGATTAAATGTATGAATATCTTCTGACAACACCTTTACCTGTCTTAGATTAGCAACTTCAGAAAGTTGGCACCCCATCATGTCAAACAATCTGCATTACCTATTTTTTCATATTAAAAGTAAATGAGTTTAACTTGGGTGATGTAAAAGGTGTTGCTAATGTTTCCGAAATCACAGAAAAGTGAGTGTGCCGCTCTCATCAACCCCAGCAGGCAGCCACTACTAGCAAAGAATGTGATAAAGCTACAGCACACTACCTGGAGATGCTCTCATTTTTAAGAGACTTTTGAAATTGTGTGTGACAAACAGTTTAAATGTCACAAAGTAAGGCACCAAACAGGAGTTTCCCTCTGGTCACTAAAGATAGACTTTATTTCTGCCACATGAATGTTGTGAACTTTCAGATAGCTGGCAGGGAAGCCTGGGGCTACAGGCAAACTGCCATTCATTGTGTGTTCATGAGACCCCATCAAATAACTGTAGGTTGGACAGAGGAGAAAGCCCCTAAACTGAACAACTGTCAGAGAAAACACCCTCTAAAATAGCCAAAGAGTTGAAGGCAAAGCTTTCGGAGACTGAAAAACTGAATATAGTAAAGCTAAAATATTCACAGGCTGTTGTGTCAGAAAGGATACGAATTTAGCTAGCTCGGTTTGCCAGATGTAACTACTTGGCAAATGAGTGTATACATTAATACGTACATACATCCTTTAATTCAATTGGAAAACTTTATAATTTACTGTGATTAGCCTTTAAAACAACACAAGGGATATTTGCAAACTGGTAGTAGGGACGGTAACAACAATGCAGGGCTTTTTAAATGTATTTATTTACAGTGAAGCCCCAAGGTAAGGGTACCTAAACAATGTGCATACAGGGCAAGTATGGTGCATTGTTGTGAATTTGTAGTTATGACTCCCCTGGTGTTGTGGTGGGTGGTATTTGGTAATAGCTCTGACAAGGGATTGCTGTCAGCGGTGTGACCTGATGAGCTGCTAGTCATGGTCCACATGGTAGCTCTTCGTTTCCCTTGTGTGCCACAGGCTTCTTGGTTTGAGTGTGCACTGTGCTTGGTGCTGCAGTTGTAATGCAGGGATACTGATGCTGTGCTGTGGGGTGCAAGGCATCACTGTCACAACACCTACTGTACATACATACAGACAGCTCAACTAAATGACTGAGAGTGAGAGGAAGACAAAGAAGGAGACAACAACAACTATGACAGATATATGAAGAGACATTCATACAGCCAGTCAATGGTTTGAAAATTGCCCTATGTCATAACTTTTCCCATATGGCTTGTCTTGTCTCTCTCATTTGTACCATGGGACAACTATATGGAAGCTGGGGATACATAACTATCAGGCTATACATATGGGAGCTGTCTTTTCCGGATACCCCTTGGCACATCAAAGCTACAGAATCTACTGAATCATCTTTCTACTGCTGAAGCGGCAGAGAGGAGCAGTAAACTTCATTAGTTGAAGTGTCAGTATACTGGTGAATGCAAATGTGGATGCACAGTATGGACAGAAATAGGAGTGATACCTTCTGGTTGGTTGGTCAATTGGTTGGTTGTAGGAGAAAGGCTCTTATTGTGAATAAAGATAACATTAAAATATATTTCACTCAGCAAATGTATTTCTGTTTTATAATCATCGGATGGTTTAATAAACTATAACTAAAACAGGAAGTCAAACACTAATGTTTTCACAAATTCCGGACTCCTACTGCTCACACATAGCCTAGCTAAGTATTCCACTCAGGACTGCCAAGGAATGAACATGTAAACATAGGACATGCTTTAGCTACTTTTGTGTTTGGTAGCCATAGGTCACTGTCTCAATAGTTCTTGTGCTGGGATCTTCAGCTGATTCGGAACTCATATGAATACGGGCAGGCACATGCTGGTCAGCTTATTATTTTAGTAAAAACAATTAGTTAGAACATAGCTTTTTATGTTTATTTATAATTAATTTAGGCTACCAGGTAGAGTGCACCTTTACATGCTAAGACCTGCCCAACATCGAGACACTGGCTGGCCTGTAACTTAAATTTAAAGTAACGGGATAACAGAAAATGTTTAAGCCATAGAAAGATAAATTATGTTCACATTATCACAGCGCACGTGTCTTACAGAAGGCTACATGCTCAACAACATCTGTCCTGCATTCCCCACTTCTCCTTTCCTTCCCTGATTTCAGCTCTCCATTTATCGAGATGCCCATTGCTTCCTTTTTCCTCACCTGCCCACCAGTCCCAATACACAATTTCTATGCATATTTATTCATAACTTCCCTGCCAATCAAATACCTGCCATGCAAAGTTCAGCAAGAGTGAAATTCCGCTAATATCCAAACATCTCTAGGCTGCATTTGCATAATGCCAGAAATAATCTCTGGTCAACACACACCTGATTTGTGACACCTCACTCAATTTGGGAAAGGACATTCATTTCATGTGGGACTTTGAAGGCTCTTACAAGAAACACGGCACATACTTTAAATCGTTTTAGATTATAATACTTATGAGTGCAGACAGTGTACGGATGTATTGACTAATTGAATAAAAATACAGTGTATGTCGGTGGGTGGAATATATTAGGGATCAAGTGAACATTTTGTCCCTGAAGTTAGCGTGTTGGAAGCAGGAAAACAGGGCAAGGAGTAAGGATGTGAGTGAATTTGACAATGGCCACATTGGGATGGCTAGATGACTGGGACAGTCCAAAACTCCAAAACTGCAGCTCTTGTGGAGTGTTCTGTCTGCAGTGGTCAGTAAATACCAAAAACCAAAAGATCAATACACCCCTTCATGGAAACGGTATTCCCTAATGTCAGCGGCCTCTTTCAGCAGGAGCATGCATCCTGTCACACTGCAAAAATGGTATGCTGGACAAACAAATCTGATCCATGGAGGCCCCACTTCGCAACTTAAAGGACTTAAAGGATCTGTTGCTAACGTCTTGGTGCCAGAAACCACAGCACACATTCAGAGGTCTAGTGGAGTCCCAGCCTCGATGGGTCAGGGCTGTTTTGGTGGCAAAAGTGGGACCTACACAATATTAGGCAGGTGGTCATAATGTTACGGCTGTATTAATGGACTGTACTCATCTCACAATACAGTCCAGTGGAGAGAAACTGACAAAACTGCAGAAAAATATTTCCATCGGACAGTGACGATTTTGAGTTACAGATATATTCTATATGCAGACACTTTCATGTGATGTGATGGTGTCTGCTGCAAACTATGTGCACGCACTGCGAAAGTAAACTTAGATGTGAGCCCATAATTTATCTTTTATTCATTTCTTCTCTTCATAATCATTTGTTTGTATACTTTTGTGTGTATTTACTTTAATTCGTTAATAGTTCTAGTTCTATTCATGTCTCTAGTATTGAATCCTTACTTAGTTTCATGTGCTCAGCATGAGCAATGTGACTCTTGTTTGAAAGGTGAAAAAGGTCAACTATATGGTGGAATACAGGTCCTTATATGTAAACGTTTTCTGCTCTGCAAACTGTAACTTGAGGAGTCTGTTGTGGGTTATATGTTATATGGGTTAACTTATATAAAATGTAACACTGACCAATGGAAGAGTTTTTTTGTCTCCAGATTACTATAAAAAGCTGTGCTTTTGTATTTTCTCTTTGAGATGGCTGATGACTTCTGATTGTGGATCTCCTATTGTACAATATATTTTTTTCAATGACCTGTAAGTAACTTAATAGCACAGGCAGTTTTTCCATGACAGCACATACAGCTTCAAGGACTGTGGTTGTAGTTGTAGTTGAAGTGCAGCCCCGTCTTTGTGTGTAAAACTGTGTATGTCACATATCACATCATTAGAGCAATTCTGCCCTACTGTTCTCACCAGTCAGAGTACAATGGCTAATTGAGCCATTTAAACTCTAACTTCATTTCATCTCCCAACTCCTTAATATTGCAGATTTTTATGGCAGTTTTGCACTATCCTATCGTGCAATTAGAGTAATTTAACTGGGTAGACTCTAGAAAAGGAACCCGTTTGAAGGACTGTGACAGTAACATGATAGTCTGACTCTACAGCACATTCACACACAAATACAGATATGCACATTCATTCATCCAAATCCATGCAAACTGGCTAAAACCTCTCTTTTAAAATGTTCTTACAGATCTAGATATATAAAAAATCTAAATTATATTATATATTAGGGCTGTCAACGTTAACGCTTGAGATTAATCCGGTGAACGCAGATAACACGATGACTGAGCAGACATTCGCCAGTGTGCTGAACGGGAAATTTAGTTTTAAAAAGCTTCCAAATGGAGGTTTAGATAAAACCAAAGTTGTGTGCACATATTGCAGTGATGAATTGTCTTTCCACCGAAGCACAACAAGTCTGAAGTACCATCTACGGGCAAAGCACATCTTTGCTGATGTTAACAAAGATGCTAGCACTGAGACAGGATCAAGCCGTGTCCGTCAGCCTACACTGGCAAAGTGCAGCCAGGGGAAGTCTGTGAACAAAGCGACAACAGCTAACTCATTCATTTGGGTGAGATGCTACTTTGCAAGTAATTCACAGGCAAGCTGTTTACGTTCTCTTTGTAGCAGATGTTACTTTGTAACTGTTCTTTATGTCGTTGTCTGCTAATTAAGTCTGCATTCATCATGGCACCAAGCACTCCCTGAGACCTTACTCTCCAAATTAAGAGATTCTAATTCAGAAATCATCAGAACTAAGCTGAGATGTTAAAATAAAGTAACTTTAACCAGTTTGTCATGCATTTCTTTTTTCCAACACCACACATTTTGTTTTATCTCCCTTCCCCCCCAAAAAGTATTTTAAACGTGATTAATCATGATTAATAACAGCCTATTTTTGTGATTAACTCAATTAAATGTTTTAATCAATTGAAACCACTAATATTATAAATATTAAATTAATAAAATAATAAATATTGTACATATATAAATGCTGACTCTAGTGATGCTAATGGTAATCGAAGGAACAACAATTGATATGGGACACTTTGGAACAGCATTGTACGCACGCATGCACACACACACACACAAACACACACACACAAACACACACACACAAACACACACACACACACACACACACACACACACTTCCTGCTCTCATTTAACAGAGGGCCATGGCTTTCATACAACCTTAAAACAGATATAGGTAAAACCACACACCTGTCTTTAGCTCTTTACAGACAGCTGCACTCTATTTATTGACATTCTCTATACCTGTTGTTATACCTAGTGTTTCTGGTCTGATTTCTGATGCAAAACTTCTGCACGTTGTGACAACTGCAAGTTTACTTGTTGATGTTGTGTATGTGACACAGATGGTGGAACAATCAGGCTATGTCGCTTTACCATTTAAATCACATTAGCAGTTGAAGTTTCTGTGAAATTAAATAACACAGATCAGAACGGTACCAGTGCAACCAGGGTCTAACCAGCAAAACTAGTTCCCCTTCCTGATTGTACAGATACATTCATGCTCTGTCTACTCACAGAATGAGGGTTATGATATGTAACATTACAACATTACCAGTATCTGTGAGTTTAGCTCTCTTTTTTGTTGGTATTGCTGTCTGTTCTGTCCTTTTATTGTTTCTTTCTATCTCATTATCCCTTGGTTGTCACACAAGCATGCACACACACACACACACACACACACACACACACACACACACACACTGATCAGACAACTCCCAAAGTAACTCAGCATCTCTTTTATCTCTATCTCTCATTCTCTCCTCTGTCCTCGCACCATTCTCCAATTCCTCTCATTGCCCCTGTGCCTGCTGTTCATCCATGTGTGATTGATAGAGGGGGGGCATCCATCCCTTCCTCCGCCACTCAGCACTCCTCTGTCCCCAAAGCCCCTCCATCTTTCTCTTTTACCTGCCGTCACCAGATGGCTCACCACCTGCCTCCAACATTCAACAAAAGCTGCAATTACCCTTCATGTCCAACAAAGGGAAACTCACACTTCAACAACTGCACAGTGCACCCACCCACACCCACACAAATGCATGAGGAGATTATCCCAGTAAGCAACATAAACAGAAAAGTAAACTGTGTGACCATGCACAGTCACATGCCTACACACAGGCTTTTATTTTTTATGCTGAATGATTGATCATTCTGCTCAGATCAGTCTGTCTTTTGTCTCTCTCAACATTTTGAACTGCCATCATCATCTATCTGTTCAATATGACATTTCTCTACACTTGATTTATAATCAGAAGGAATTGACCGGGCTTGAGTTCTAATGGCACAGCTTGGTCTACACGTCTACCCTCTCCTTACGATTACAATCATAAAATAAAGCAGATGCCAGTTGAGCAGAGATCAACACATGACGCACACATATGCACACATTAGCTGCCTTGTCTAGTTGTATTTCTTTTTGTAAAGCTCTTCGTAAAGTTGTTATGAAAAGTGCCATATAAATTAACGTTTATTATATCTTTATTATACAGGAGGAAGCAACCGAAACATCCACATGAACATGCTCTGACACCACACTTCATGAAAACTGACATTCAAGCTTATTGGCACTCAAACAAGTGCACAGACACACAGGGAACATGTACATTTACATACACACCTACATAGTTGAGTTAATGATGGGTAGAGAAAGCACGATTTGTTAGAACTACAAGCCTCTGTCTTTATACCTTTAATGATGGTAATTATTCTGTCACACTGTGACTCTCACTATGCAGAAACGTTACTGACTGCAAGATATTTTCCTCCATACACCATAATGACACATGATTGAGTGTGTGTGTGTGTTTGTGTGTGTTTGTGTGCGTGTGTGTGTGTGTGTGTGTGTGTGTCATGGTGTGTGTAGGCAGTTCCCTATTGCTGCTGATAATTACAGTGATGACTGACAGCTGTAATAAACAGAATCACTGCTACACCTACCGTGATCTGTTACCCTAGGCTGCTAGAAATAATAATAATAATAATAATAATAATAAATGGAAAGAGCCCTGAAGTATCATGACATATTTTGTTTTACATCCTTGACCTTTGTTATCGACGTTGAAATAAAAAAAAAAAGCATTACATCACCTTTTATTTAGAACGCTTACGTTATTACAGTTTAAAAATTTGAAGTGCTTTATAAATGATCACATTGTGGCCCATGGTTTAACTTTTAACCTGATTTCACTGCAATTTCCTCAGCAAGTTTGAGATATTCTGCTAACCACAAATGGACAACCAGGACTGAAACATAACCTCATGGGCAACGGTAATATTATAAATATATTCCAGTAATTCACTTTTTGGAATATAGCATCTGACTGTAAAAGAGAATTTGCCGGCTTTCTGTGAATACAAATGTCTGCTCTCTAAGGTCTGGCTTAGATCGTATGGAGAGACTTGTTCAAAGCTAATGTACGGTAGATCAGTTAGTCACATTTCTGATGTCACACCCCTACCTCACACGTTGCCATTTTTAGTACACAAAATCGGAGTGCAAGATGATGACCAAGCTGTTATAATAGAGTGACCAATAGGACACTCTGAAATGCTAACAATGACTGCTGAGAGTTGTTCCACAAAGCATGATTACTAGCTGAGCCAGAATGATTTTAGTAAATCCCTCCTCCTTCCCAAAATCCTTTCAGAAAGCAGGTTTAAATAATCTTGAGCAAAGTTAACATAGCAACGTATCCTTCCTGAGTAACCTGATCCCTATTAGGCTAGTTCACTGGCTGAACATCAGCTATGGCTTAATAGTTGTTACAGTCCTCTACACCAAATGAAACATGGTGCCTTCACTGTCATTTTTTTTTTTTTTTTATATTGTGCCCATAACCTCAACCTCCACACCCATACACTACTTCCTGAATACTGAACTTACTATGATTGTTATTCCTAGGACACAGGACTTTGTTATTATAATTAGCCAACATTCTGTACATTTCTAAGTAATCCACATGGCTAGTTTGGCCTATATATGTATCATAATAGTTCTACTAAGCTGTTAGTTCACCTACTTTTCCAATAACATAATCCATAAATCACTACAATTGCTAATTAACTAATTTGTAGGGTACATTAACTAAGGCTAACAAATTTTTTTTCTGGAATTTAGCTACATGGCACAAACGTCAGTGTGGCTGGAGTAACCTGCTAATTACATCCATGAAATCTCAAGAGAATAAAGGTTACCAAAGAGTAAAGTGTGCGCTTCCAAAATTACTCACAATTTGTCAATTTTTGTTCTTTATCAGCTCATTTTCTTTTGCATTATGGGTAAGAACTTTCCTGTATGCGCCAGTGCTTTTCAATAAACTCCCTTCTTCGAATTCATACTCAAGTGAATATTGATTTGGCTTTATTGAAAAGTGGATCGCTTATTTGATGCATGGCCTCACGATGGCTTGAGCTGTCAGAGAATTGTCCATAAAGAAGTAGAGCAATGAGAATTACAGCGGGGGATATAAAATTTAAAAAGTCCTCACTCATCCTTGCATCACACTGCCTTCCTTCACCATTATTTAGTCAATTCCTGGTTATGATGGATATATCAAATATGATTCTCATATTTCACATTGCATCTGAATATGTATTACTGCAAAGGGATGTTATTGGTTGCAGATGTAAATGCGCGCACACACACACACACACACACACACACACACACACACGGACAAACATTGTAAGAGGATGTTTCTCACACAGGGAGGCCAATCAGACTTAGCTGTCTCCTGGTGCAGCAATCAGCAATGATAGGCAGACCAATTACATCACTTAGTCATGTGATATCAATTATTCCACTCCACAGATCATATACTAACACAACATTACATTTGCAGACACACTGACACCTTATACAGATATACATGTATGTGGCCAGTTTCATAAAGCACAACATATTTATATATTTGTATCTCAGTTGTATTTGGATTTTTCTTAAAAAGAGAACAGATAAAAATATATTTTTTGTAACTTTACGTTTTAGATTAACTTTAAATGACATTTTAATTTTCAGAGTTAATGAATCCACTTAATATATTGCATTAAATTATACACAATTTTTTATTATCATACCACATTAGTGCCACCTTGTTTCTCCTTGTCAGTCCAATTTGTCCTTATTTTTGTCATATTTCATTTTCAGACATTTTAATGAACAAATAATGAGCACAGCACGAAAAAAAGAAAAATATAATGGTTTGGACGAATCTTTAAAATGATGTAACTGCAAAACTAATGCATCTAGGAAGTGATCTTAAAATCTCTGAGGGGTTCATCACAGTTTGCCAGTATTTAAAACAGTCTATCCAGCGTTCTCTTTTGTTCTGCCAAATGGCAATGGGGAGGAAATGTTCAAACGTATTACCACAGATTTACATTCTCCCCTCAGGTTTACAACACAGTAGTACAGTGTGTACCTAGGACTTTACCACCAAACCCCACTCTCCTCTCCGACAACTCTATTACAGCACAATCAAGAGAGGTGGGTGTACGGGAATGGAAGGAATCCTACCAAGCTGAGATGGCAAACAGTAATTCTACAGAGCAAATTGAACTTAGAATCCAATTCCATGGACAGATTTGATGTGTTTCTCAGACTTGCTGCAGAAATTAACTTGTAGAAAGCAGAATTGTAAAACAAAAGTATTGTAAGCCATGTTTGCAGAGCATCAACTGTATCCACTCAGATTAGCTGTATGGTGAACATATTATTGATGTTCCTTGTTTATTGGATATTTGCAGCACATTCTTGGTAACACATACTGTATATGGGTTTCATTTGTGTAGTGCATAAGTTGCATTTTACTGTAGAATACTAAGCTTGGTCCAAGCGCGTCACAATCAGAATCTAGTATTTCTTGCACATACTAATCTTTACCTGGGCAACCTGCCCAGACAGACATTGAAACAATGTTTTGTTCTAATTGTAATTACATTGCAGAGAGATGCCTGAGCAACTCCAAATTATTCTAACATGTTCCATTATTAGTGATCTGCAGAAATATAGGGATTGCACTGAATTAGGTAAGATGAACAATGAAAAAACAATAACTAAAAACAGATCCTTTAGAAAGAAAAGGAACACCGGCAACGAAGAGGCGATGTAGAGTTGTGGTTTTGTGTTCATTAAACTTAAACTTGGAGTTAAATGAACTGTGAAATCACTATAGGCTAGCACTCACAGTTTCTTGTAAAGACATTTACATTGTGCATTACCTTCGTATTATAGGGAGAGTTCTGCTGAACCCACTACTCTTTGGTGACATGAATGTAACAATCTGTTGTTTTATGCATATTATGGTCTTACTTTGTGTAATTACTCCTGTAGCACTATTAACTGGAATGGATTCTATTTAGAAAGTTTTTCTCAGGTGGACCTGGAAGGCCTTACTGTTGTTTGGGAGTGTTGTTCTTTTTTAATTAATGAATACATGTGTGCAGCACTGGGACATTATTATACATTTTTTGATCTTGATATCAAAAAAGTCCCCACCCACCTTACTAGGCTTTCCTTCCATTTCAGTTTCAGTTCCCAGGTGTTACTGGCATGCAAAAGTACATCAGGCAGCAATTTTGGTACATTAGATTGTGAGGCCAAACTCAATAAAATGGGCAGAGCAGATATGACCTGTACTTTCCTGCACATAAACATGTCCCTGAGTGTGTTATTCTGTGTATACTGTTATTGCTTCTTCTTAATAATGGCTGTTGATTAGCCTTACTGAAAAATTTTAACAAGCTGCATTTGGTTAGAAACAGTCCCTGTGAATGTAGTCGCTTACTATATTGCAGTCAGTGTGTATGTGCTTTTGGTAATGTGTGCAGGCAGGAGTGGCTTAGTATGGACAATTATTGCTTTTTCACCTATCTGCATTTGGAGCTTAAATTCAATTAGTTGGCCATTGTTTTTAACTAATGAATCAGTTGAAGTCAGTTAAATCCATTAAAGGCTCAGTAATTGTCTAACACTGCCTCAGAAATTATGTCATGTAAAATACTGTCACTGTCACCTAAAGTGACTGTGTGTGTGTGTGTGTGTGTGCGTGCGCACACGTTTCTGTGTGTGTGGTCAGAACTTGGTTGCGGGGGCATGGCTGCTTGCAGGTGTGCTATTGTGAGTCTATGTAGTATGTGCATTTAGTTTATCATGAATCTAAATGCGCTCAAGCTGTGTGTTTGTGTGTTTTTATGGTTTCCAATGTAAGGTGACTGCATGTGTGTTTTTCCAAAGTCTCCCATGTGCTAGAGGTGCGTCAAGTGCCAAGAAGAACAGACGCTCTGGGAAAACGGGGCTCACTGCAGGAGACAGCGATGTTTAATAAACCAATGCGGCTGGCATGTCTATGCTTTCAAGCACACACACACACACATACACATACTGTTTAGTGTTTGATTGAGAATGTGTGTGTGCACATTGATCCAGGAGGCTAGTTTTGGCTTACTGGTTAAGTAGAAATATTTTTGCCTCCTTGTGAGTACACACATTTTGCCCTTGGGAGGCCGGAGGAGAAATGTGGCCGGAAATGGCTTGATTGAATCACAGAGAAGGTACTTGGAGTTTTATGCTGGTATGCCATATGGAGCCAATAGTACAAGATGACAGAGTTTGTACTCTGCATTTTGCAGCAACAACCTGAGAGCTTATTTTAAACTTATCCAAGACCTCCTGATTGAATGAAATGATGCAGCTTTGAAAAACTATGCCTTTGTATCCAATTCCTTTTGACTGTCTTTTTTTCCTCTGTAATGCTGGTGGGGATTCTTAGGTGCTTGATCTTACAAGGCTGACATTCAGTCTTTTGATGGTGTCGCCTATTCTTCAACATTATGTTGAAGATAGTAAAATAGTATTTTTCATTCCAAATTGTAAATGACATTGCAGCTAGTTGGCTTACACAAAAACATACATCACCAGTGTGACAGAAAGAGACAGATGACACTACTGTAGGTGTTTCTGAGAGATAAGTGATTGCACAAGGATATACTCTTATTTTGACCATATCATTTTTAGGCAATGTGCACCACTGTCAGTTCACCACTTTGGTCAAAAGAACATTTGGATTGATTGGCAGAGATACCCACTATAACGTGCATTGACACAAATTGTGGTATGTGGTAAAGTTGAGCCAGGTTCCATTTTTTTGCCAAACAATCCCAGTTGTTTTGTGCTGCTGCAGGATCTCCCCTCCTGCATGAGCGTACTGGCCCCATTCAGATAAATAAGAGGGCTGCGTTTTTTCACGCACTGTTAAAGTCAGTCTGAATGTGGCCTTTATCATGATCTTCTTTATTCATCCATTCAGCTTTTGACCATTGGTGAGTGGGTGAGTGACTCACTAGTACATTGACAACTTTGATGTATGCCCTAGCTCTTTCTTTAAATTAATTACCAAAATGTCAATGTGCCAAGGGCATCTAATTACAAGTACCATTTTAGTTTTCTGTCTCACCAAAAACATTATTTATTTGTAAATTTCAAAAAAAAAAAGTAGAAATGCACTTGGCATCATGCTACAGCACATGAATCGATGTCCCAGAGGGCATTAAAGGGCATCTTGATTTTGTGTTCTCTTCCTATCATTAGCAGGAGTAATGCATTCTAATACAAGTCTAATGTGAGAAAAATGTCCTTCCAATCCAATTCAGCTGGTGCATGTGATCATATCAACCTTCACTTAAACCCCTTAACATCTGTCACTGGAGTGTAAGGACACGCATGCACAAACATTTACTCTGATTGAGAGGAAGAGCCAAGACACGCTATCTTTTTCCTTTAAACATACACATTCAAGCTGCTGCCTGCGAGAACTGACTGACGGATGTTTTATGTAACGAATGGACTGGCTTGTCAGGATGGGGGTAAGAGCTAGTGGAGATACTAAAAACAGCCCCATCCCAGTGGCCAAGACCTTAATGATCTCAGCCAACCACAAGACTTCCACAGAAAACAATAATAATTAGGGGTGGGCAGCAGATTGGGACCAGGTCCCTGTGTGTGTATTGGGCTTTGTGCGTGTATGTGTTTGTGTGCCTGCTATTGTGGGTGTGTTCGCCTCAGGGGATATAAATCAATGTGTCACGTAATTGCTTGAGTGACCTTTGCTGATAAGAGACGGTAGCCTTTTGAAATCTCTATCTGTCTCTGTCACTTTGGCCATCTTCACCTCTCAACCATTGCTTTCTTTGTCACATGCTCTCACATCTTTATACTCACACACACGAAAACTCTTTAGTAATCACTTGGCTTGGGAAGGCTTTGTATTGATGTGCTTATTGTTAACCCATGCACAACTTAATTCTTATTCTGACTGCTAATCCAATCACTTATATAATATTTGTCAGTTTAATTTCCAATAAGAAGAGACCATTAAAGAGATGACCTTACCTACCATGACCTTTAGGCCGTCACTTTTATTTATTTATTAATATTTCGATTATGTGAGAGCAACCCATAGATATATAGGCTATAATCAATTTGATATTCCAATATTCTTACATTAGAAAGGCCTGCTGAATTGTTTTGATGGGGACATCTTTCACAAATACACCTTTGAGTCTTTAGATGGATATTATTATTTTATTTAGTTAAAAGAAGTCCTGGGAGCGAAGGCAATAACTTCCTCTACTACTGTTGTAGGATGTAGGCCCGTGGGTAGGAAGGAAGCAGAGCCAAGAACAGCCTTATAAATAAAAGTATTCCAATGGGGTGGACAAGGCAGACAATCCAACCCGAGCATACAGAGAGCAATGGTGAGTAAGTGCCTTAAGATTTGTGATACATCTCAGTGCTCCATGGTAGCCAGTATCCAGCATATGTAGGGATTCTGAAGATGCATGCATATATGTAATGTAGTCCAGACATAAAGGTGGCATCAACATGACTCTTTTTAGCCTTAAAGGAAAAGCAAGACTTGTTTGTAAAATAGAATCCCAATTTCAATGTGAGGCTTAAATGAAAGTGTGTCATCAATTATAATTCCAATATACTTGTACTGAGATACAGATTCAATGTCAGAGCCCTGCGACGTGGTGATATGCAGACAATCATGAATTTTGTTTTGTCAACATTCAAAACAAAGGTACATTGTATAATATTAAAAGCAAGTTGTAGTCGACAAAGAGCCTGGTTTGGTGTAGATGCAAAGCAATACTTGATCAGCATCAGTATCATCAGCATAAAAGTGGAAATTTACATTGGACATATTTTGATTGAGACTGTGTGTGTGTGTGTGTGTGTGTGTGTGTGTGCGTATACACTACCGTTCAAAAGTTTGGGGTCACATTGAAATGTCCTTATTTTTGAAGGAAAAGCACTGTACTTTTCAATGAAGATGACTTTAAACTAGTCTTAACTTTAAAGAAATAC
>JAVQJD010099997.1:0-33732 GCA_036023655.1 Nannoperca australis
CACACCCACACACACACACACACACACACACACACACACACACACCCACACACACACACACACACACCTTCCTGCCCCTGAACCACACATCCTGTGCTTTTGTCGCCTACACACCACATCTGTGTTTGCATTTAGGTGCGCATCATCTTTTCTTAAGCAATGGCTTTTTTTAAATTTATTTATTTATTTAAATGGCTGTCTTCCCACAGAATACTAACACGCTATACTCTAGCCACCAGATTGGCCAGCAGACTTCTGCTGAGAGCAAGGCGGCTTTGACAGGCTGATCGGTTGGACAACACTTTTAGTCATTTGAGCCAAAATATGTGGAGCCTGCCTCAGACAGATGCAGGAAATAAAGAGATAGCCAGAGGTGTAACCTTAACAAAGGAGATGAGAGGAGGTATCCTGCAGCACACTCCCACACTTCCTCCTGCGCTCCGTCCTGCCTTTCACACTGTTTCCACCACTCCTCACCCGGGCTGTTTCACTTCAAATGTTTTCAATACAACTGGCAATACAATACCTGAGTTTCTGTACCAAAATGATTCTTTTCAATGTTGATGTCTAAAATTAGCAGCAATTAGTCAATTGTTCTATTAGTTGCCAACAACTTTGATAATACTCAAGACGTCAATGAAACAACAGGAAAAATTAGCTGGTTCCAGTTTCTGAAATGGGAGGATTGTCTCTTTTGTATAGTATTGTAAATGACAAATATTGAATATCTTTTGTGCTTTGGACTACTGGTCAATCAAAACAAGATGAAGATGTCCCCTTGTGCAGTGATGCCCAATTTTTCCTCAGTCTAAGCATCTAATCAAAGAACAACCAAAAGGTTAATTCATAATGAAAACAACATTATTTGAAACCCTTATATAATCTAAAATTATGTTTTATCAAAGAAAAGTCTCACATGGTAACTTGGAAACTGACAGTTTGAGTCTAGGAGCTACAGGCGCAGTGTTACAGAGGTGTGATCAATACCTAGCCCTACTACTCACCACTCTTCACGCCTCCAATAAGTTAGATGCTTTGCAACAGAGTGCATTTGTTGTGTGTTGCAGAGGAAGGAGAATTATTTGGCTGGATACTGCAACTGTGATTTGAATGACATTTACAGCTACGATTAGTCGACAGGCAGCAAATTTACCAACAACCATTCTGATAACGATTACCTGTCATTTTTCATACAAAAATTCTAAACATTCGCTGGTTGACGCTTCTCAAATGTGATGATTTGCTGCTTTTCTTTTTTGCTTTGAGAAAATATAGCAGGCACATTTCACTGTTTTCTGACAATTTATAGACAAATCGAATAATCGTCCTTACTATATATTTAATATACAGTAATGTATAACATAACACTATAGCAGTTGAAGTCGTTAATACAACAAATTTCTGAGTGACTGTGCAACCCAGAAGGTGACAATGTTTCCATGTGCACTCACGTCAGCTGATCCGTATCAGCTCCTTTGATATCATGTCGGGTAAAGTTTAGCAGAGGACTTTCCCTCTGACAAGTAATTGTCATGCAGCTACAGAAATTTTCTTCCCCATTCCAACACATTGTAAATGTAGCAAGCTAACGGTGGAATGGCGCTTCCTTTTCAGTGACAACCTGATCTTTACAACATTTCTATTCCGACGACCACAATCTAAGAGCAGATTTTGACTGGTCAACCGTGTTGCTGCCTGCGGGATAGTCCCACTAATTTGTTGAGATATTTGTCAAATAAACCGGGCTGACAGCGAAGTGTGCAGTGCAAAAAGGAGCGGTGTGTAAGCTTAAAAAAAACCACTCCAACTCTTGAGGTGAGAAACCATGTGTATGTCTGGAAAAAGCAGGTCAGAGAGGTGACAGTCTCCACAGATGTGAGCTGGTAATTCCATCCACATTCACACAACAAAAACTACCTGACGATTTTGTCATTATTTACGAAGTTCCTTTCTGATGAAATTTCCAGGATACGGCTGTCGACATTTAACTGCTGTTGAATGCAGGTCAACGTGGGCTCAACCAATATGCACAAGCAGCATCTTGTTTGCATATTGGTCACATTTGTGCTCATTCACACTTCACATGCAATAAAAAAACCAAAACTGTTTACATAAATCCTCTCTAAACTTTATTACCCCTTACATTCCCGGGCTCGGTGCCCCATTCAAATTATGTCTGCAAATAGCAATTACTTTCATTACAGATGAATCTGCCAACTATTGTCTCAATAATCATTTAGTCTATAAAACGCCAGGCCTTAGGGTAAAATGTCAATCCCAGTTTCCCCAGTGTTGAAGGTGACATCTTCAAATGCCTTGTCTAAAGCCCAAGTTCATTACAATGAAATAAAAACAGAGAAAAGCTGGTAAAACTCACAATTGAGGTGCTATGATTAAACTTTTTTTTTTACTTGAAAAATGACTGATCTATCAATCTACAAATCAATTAAACAACTAATTGTTTCAGGTCCGATTCAAATAATAACTATGCAGTCATACATTATTAGAACAATCAACTATTACAGTTGGGATATGTATGTATATGTACGGATCTGTTCTGCAGTAGTTGTAGCATGATACCACTGATCAAAGCAGTGTGAAAAATCTGGAGTCGTTCCTGTCCAAGTTCATTTAGTGTTAGGTGTCAACAGTTGCGTGTTAACCAACTGGTTGAGTTAGTCCTGCAGATAGCTCAGTGTGAGCAGAAACAGGCAGCTGACAGAGCATCAAGTGTGATTCACTGGTTGTCAGCAAAGTCTTGTGGATACATCAACACAGACCCACATTCAGACTCCTGATCTGTGAAAATCTGCTTTTCTATATAATATTATATAGAAGTATACAATATTTTATGCAATGCTACATGATCTATGGCTCAGCTGATTGGTTCCTCTTGTGTGGTTTAAGTTGTGCTATTTGAAATATTCTATCACAGTATATGTAAAATTCAATATATACATGTACAGCCCAATTGATAAGGAATCAATATTTGGGAGTTTAAAAAAATCCAATAATGAGAAATCCACCAACAGCATTTAAATAATTAAACATAAACGCATTACACACCAATCTCAATATAGATCCTTGAGAGTTGTTAAGAATTGTTACAAAAATACATACTGAGCGGGGCATTTTATAGTGTAATAATAGACGTGTAAGTGCTCTTGGGTGGAGGAACTATGTAATGGTGACACACTTCCTAATTTCGGTTCTGTAGTTTGTTGTTACTCACCTGCCAACATATACCCATTACAGATGTAGTTCTGCAGTAAGCTAATATTGGCCAATATGTCACCATAGACGATTTATCTAGTGATTGAATCATTTCTGGGAATTCAATTGAGCAAAGGTTCTTAAAGGCACATCACAACATTGATATTAAACTGCTGTGAACACCAATATCACCATAAAGCACTCCTGCTTATTGATTTGCAACATTACTAGGGGCCTAATAAAAGCTAGAGGCAATAAAGGGATAGCTACCATAGTGGGGACAATACAGAAAAGTCTCTACTGGTTGTCAATGTCAGAATATCCATGCTTGTCAGTGAAATCAGCTCCTGTAGTCTGTTAGTTTGAAATAAAAACCCTTCCTCCTAAAGTCCCCTACTTGAGTGCTTTTGAGGAAAGCTTGTAAACATGAGAGCGTCTGATGCTGTGGTGGGCTCCAAGAATCAAGATGGTAGGTTTCCGTACCAGGGGACAAAAGTTAAGTCATAGCTTGAGAGTGAGAAGAAAAAAAAACATATGTGGAAGCTCATTCATAAAAACCATAAACTGGCTCCTTCAGTAAAGCATGTGTCGACGGCCCTGTCAGTTAACTCACTCTGACATCCGAGTTGCTCTCTCAGGACGATAAAGTAGCAAAATGATGTGTCACAGTCAAACATGATTCTGGTTCAAGCATGCTGCTTCGTTATCAGTAACATACACCGAAACTAGAAGTTCTAAAGATGATTAGTATGATACTCTGGAGAGTTACAGTGTGTACTACATGTGATGTTTCGCAATGGTCTCTATAGCATTAAAACAAACTATACACCCGTGCACCCACTGCTGTAGAGTTTAGGGCAAAGATACATTTGAAAAGAGTGTACATGTCAGGTATGCAAACCTTTGTGTTTATGCCTGCCTACACTTCTAACCAGCCTGGTACCGCCATTTCTTCTGCAAGACCACATCCTGCTACTTCAAGCCTGACCTATATCTTATCTCATAACAGCTAAAATATAATATAATATGTATGTAGATGCGCGCACACACACACATTTATATACAATGTCATGTGCATGAAACAAGCATAATTTTAGAAAATATATGTGGGAGAGAAAATGTGCTAAAATACAATTCAATCAAGGGACATCAAATGTGCGCTTCTCTGCATTTTATATTTAGCCACAAACTAGAGAGCCGTTTCCACAGTTAAAGGGCATCATTCTCTCACTACTATTGATAAGGGGTAAATACAGCGGGCCAAATTGTTCCCAAATGATCACACACTTCCAGTAAAAACCCTCATATTCTATTCCTGCACATTAATGAGCCGCCTGGGCCGATTTCACCTCTCCAGGAGTATCAAATAGCAACTGTGAGCTCATGTGTGTATGAAACCCTTCATCGCAGAAAAGATGATACTGGTGTGTTAAAAAAAACAAAAACAACAACAACCTAAGTCTACCTTTTTTTGAGTGCTCTCTTTGCTGCATCCGGAGCAGAGTGCAGCTGTGCACAAGGCATCCTGCTACCCGAGAGACAGACGACTTAACGACTCACTGAAGGCCTGCGTGTCCTCAGTTAGACACACTGTTTTGTTGAAGATTAACTTGAATGTCAGCTTCCTGGTAAATTACTGTATATTCCTATTAATGCAACAAAAGACGAGTTCCAGGAACGGTGCTTTCTTCTTGCTGCCCAACAGTGGATTTGTACCTGAGATTTGATTTATCTGCTGCTGGACAACAACGGTTGTTCCTAAAATATAAACCATTTACACAACACTCGCTCCGACACATTTTCATAACACTACAAAATAAAACAAATATTAATTTTGATTTTAGCAAGACAACTTTCAGGAACTAATCAGAGCTTAAATAAAAGATGAAATGTTGATATTGAGAGACGGGACTGGGATTTTCTTTATAGTGGTATTGTTAAACAGCTTGCAAGTTTCCTATCTTGGAGGCTGCATCACAGTTGAGCAATAAAACCTGAGTTATTAAACATTTTTTCTTCCAAAATGTTCTTGCATTTAAATATCTTCTGAAAGCACTAATAGTCCGCCTACAGGTCATCACATTAGTATCAACCATGCAAGCCCTACAACTTAAATTCTTTAGAATCTAAAATTACTGAAGGGGACTTCTTGAGTGCTGACATCATTTACAAGCTGTTCACAACACCATCGCATCGTCACGTCATGTGCCTTGTTAGCCATTCAAGCACCTCACAACACTTTGTGCTTTTCACATTTCTCAGTGTGTGTAAACCAACCAGTTCTGTCATGGATCCCCTCACATTGTTTGCGTTGCGTGTTTGTGTTTGCATGCTACTTACTCTCTCCCTCTATTTTATCCGTGCCCCGAGTCCAGATGATAGTCCTGGTCTCCAGCTTGACTTGAAATGTCCGTCTCTCTGGCCGCTGGGACTTCTTAGAATAAAACAGTGTCAGTACTGTCCCCAGCTCCAGGTCTCGGTACAGGTTGTTCATCTCCGTGTCGTTGTCCATCCACGGAAGAAGTCCGTTGGAAAAGAAGCCCGAGGTCCCAGCCATGTTCACTTCCCCTGTTTGTTGTCAGTTTCCTCTTAGAACAATCTGCTCAGTCCAGGCCTAGACAGGGATACCTACAGCAGGAGAAGGGGGGAAACCCATGAAACAATTCCCCGGGGACTTCTAGTGTGTCTGTGCTGTACACACATTATATGGCCGCGAACAGTTCATGCTGTTAGGAGACGCATGTTATAAATAAATCTTAACCACATATGCATTTCATGTGCCTGCGGATAAGCTCTCAACAGTGTATGAGAGAAAACGGATGTCTCTGCATCCAAATTGTCTTACTCTCCTAGTTTAAATATAAATATATTTTTTTATACTGTATTTCAGTATAAAAGCAGGGTATATGTCCAGTTGTAACATTACTTTTAAACAAAATACGTTTTTTGTGTTCAGACCACATTATCTAACAGATGCATGTGCAAAAAGAAGTTAACAGTTGTGACATTTTACACTTCTTCCTGAGTGCTACCTGAGATCAAATACGGCCATTAACACACATTTTATTTTGTTTTACCTGAATATGGTCTGATGTCATGTTTAGTGTGAAAACAGCACATACCGGTACATCATATATAATGAAGTTATATATCCTCGATTGAATAGGCATAGTCGTGTAAAAAAAAAGCGTAACATTAACATTTCATAACGCGTGTGCTTTTATCGATTTCTCTAGATGAGTAACTCTCAGTAATGAGCACCCCTGTCACACAGTTAAATCCCCCCCCCCCCCCACCTCCAATTTTTTTTTAAATTTAATTTATCATTAACAGAAAATAAAATGACAGCTGCAACCTTAACACGCCCGGCGGGGATAAAAACGTGTTGATTAGTCAAGCTAATCACGCCAGATAACTTTCTCTCCGTCACGATTTTAGGCTGCGTTTAATCCAGCAGCGGGGTCGTTCAATCGGATTGAGAAAGCTACCAACAGGCCCGTGACCTGCTGCAGTCAGTCCCCAGAGGAAAACAAAGTTTCCTTTCTTATACAAGCGGCATAGCGGTGTTGGGAATACAACTAGTGGCGAATGGCAGCGGAGTGGGATAACAAGAGACGTCTGGCTATTTTCACAGCGTGGAAACGGGGCCGGTGTGTGCTAACATTTCGCTGGGCCGGACGGGAAGAATCACGGCTCGCTTTCACCGCTGAAGAAGAAGAAGAAGAAGAAGGGGGGGGGGGGGAGCCCAGGTGGCCGTAGCTACTCTGCCCTCCTCTCCTCCCTGTCTTTTCGCCTTACCGTGCGGAGAAAAACCAAGCTGGAAAACAACACGTCGCAGGGAGCGCTGTGCAGTACCTACCGCCGCAATCTCGGCCCGACGGCACATCTCCTACGGTTGAGGCTGCCGCTCCTCTCTCCTCTCGCGTCTTTCTCCTTCTCCTTTTCCCCCCACACCCCGCTGTTCCGTGATTAAATCATCGCTAGGCCCTGGAATAGCGCTGCAGTCCCGACGACAACAATTCCCGTTTCCTCTTCTCCCCTCCGGCCGTCCATAGAGAGAGGCAGGCAGACAGCGAGAACCGTGGCAAGACTACGCAAGTTTGTCTGCTCTCAGATCCAGCCAGCGTAGGCCCACCCCCCCCACAGCCGACCACCAGCAGCAGCACCACCACCAACTGGGCAACAGTCAACAACCAGGCATCCGCTACGGGTTTTCACAATAAAAGTCGTGTCAGTGGGGCGACTGTGTAGGGTTGCAATATTAGTTGCTTAATGTTAGCCCCAGTTTGTACCTTTCATGTAATTATTATTTTAACATTTGCATTGTCGATGGCAGTAGGAGTCAAACAAATTTGCTGTGAACCTTGTAAAAGATCAAATTTGAAACACACAGCCTTCTATCACGAAATCTCCAGTGTACAGAGCATTAGGGTTTCAACCCATTTCGCAAAGTGCATCATTCCTTGACTCAAACAGGATGACACCATATGATGATATCATATTGCATTTTTAAAATGCTCATGTAAATAAAGTAATCAGTTACATTATTATGGTATTATTTCAACTAAGACATCCAAGGATGCACCTGGAGATGTAAAACGGCTTAATATTCATTTGTTGATGCCATCGTCAGACCTAATGAGACAGCAGGTATTGAGTGAAGGTGTCTTTTACTTTTATCCAAATATAAACCCATCTAGATGTGAACACAATCAACTGGTGAGAGTATTTGTCAAATTATATCTGTATTTTAGCTTTCCTAATCCTTACATAAAGTTATGGGATTTTTGCGTCGTTGTATACAAGTAATTTATGAGTAGAAACTTTTACATAAATACATTATTTCTGAAACTCAGAGAGAAACAGAGAGACATTGATTCATTTCTGTTCATATATTCTTGGCACATTTGAAGCTCTATCAATTTTCCTTATGTTACAATGCAATCTTCAACTTTGCTTCTGTAACCGCTAGCACCTTCAGAGTTTAAGCACATTTGTGGTGTGTTCTGATATCCCACATCCACTCTACGTTGCACTTGGGAGTGTTGTCATGAAGTAGCTAACACCTTTTGCATTAACTTGGAAAGAATTACCCTACTTCCTGTAATCTTGCGTATCTTCCGTTAACTTGATGCAGCTCATCCCTGTCGCCTGTGGTCGGCCTCTTAAAGAACCAGACACTCTGCTTATACTGTATTACACAAGTAGCTGTCTCCTCAACATAACGTGCATCACAATATGTCAAGTAACAGGTAAGTTTGTAATTATATATCCAGTAACTTATATTACACTTTATAAACTTACACTAAACTTCCAGTTTACCAATCACCAACCAATGTGTTGGTTTTCTTCTCACAATTATAAAATTGTTGCAGATTTTTTCTGCCTGGGAAAAAATGACATTAACTTTATAATACATATAAACGGCAAATATAAGTGAAAAAAATAAAATAATAATATTGAGAAATGAATTGTTTTTTAGACACATCAAAGGAAACTGGACTATGACCCCTGACTTGACTGATCACTGTTTATTACATCTCTGACAGGATAACATTTCTAGGAAATCAGCTTGCTGTTAAAATCCCCTTTTCACACACACATATAAGTAAAAAAAAAGGACAAAGCAGAACAAAAAGGACAAGGTTTGTGTTTTATTCTGAAAACTACAAAGCTTAAAACAATAAGCATTCAACCAACCAGTTGAGTTGTGTGATAAATGATCAAATAGCAAGAAATAATTCATGACAAAAGTTAAAATACCCATTCACATTTGGAAATTAATTCAAATAGGACACTTTCTGCTTAATCACAGCAATACAAAAAAAACCAGCACACTACAATGATAGATTTCTGTGATCGTTTTTGGCAAAATCCACATCCCTCTCTGAAACTGTCTCTGTCTGAAGGAACAGTCTTTTTTAGCTCTGACACACAAAACATTATGCAGTACTTCAGCTGTTTCAAGTAACCAAGAGGAATGTTACGTCCTGTTCATTGCAAAACTGTTAAAACAGACACACACAAGTTGCATATGAGCAATGGAGAGCTTTTTGTTGACAATGCATACAGTACACATTTTATAAAACACTGAATCATAGTTATTGAAAAATGACAAAAATATGTACATCCCTGAAATAAACAGCAAAATCAAACTAAATGGAAAGAAAGATGACATTCGGTGTGCTAATAATTATGTGAGCATAGTGCTAGGGTTTCTATTCTTCACACTGTTATCAGTCTCTCAGGCTCATTTTATTGTACTAATCTTTCACACTAAAATCCCACATACTGAAATTCATTCCATTACCCCTCTGTTCCTCACAGTCTCCCAAACAAACATTTATTAATTAATTATTCTATGAGAATATAGAATTTCTCAATCAGTCTGATGGCTTAAGAATTTCAGTACAGTCGTGTCTGACAAAAGGTAATACTAATGTGTTCATAGTTTTGATTATGGGCAGATAGCTGCAGCTACATACACACTATTGTAATTTTTTTAAAGACAGGTGCCCTTTGGCAGCTTGGTCATACGGTTCAGGAATTATTTTCCTATATTCACCCACCTATCCATATGTACAGCACAATTATTAAACTGTGGCCACAGCTCAAATAAAGTCTTAGCTTTCTCCTTCACAGCCCTGCAGTAACCACACAGTGGAATCATTTCACATCAACTACAAACCATCTTTACAATCAAAGGCATGGGTAGAAAAGGTAAAACATTAAGTGGGTTTAAAACTCATAGTCTTTGTCAGCCATGTCAAGTGCCCAGGCAAACTTCTCTCTCTGGGTTTTGTTGTAGATCTTCTCGATGGGAACGCTCCATTTCTTGCACCTGGAGAGAAGGGAAGATAGAATCAGCACCACAGCTCACGTTCTATATATAGAAACTACTACTATAGAAAATTCCATGAAGAAGACTGGACAGTGAGTCAACAGAAAATGTAAAACTAATTGGCTCGTGTCCATTGAATTAACATTTTTGGGACCTGATTAGTGACTACTGCTTGTTTCCCTTTTATATTGAGTCCACTATGTATTACTACATTAGTATTATATCTTCTATGATCCAGTGTATTTTAAAGACAGTCTATATGTACAGTATACTGAACTTATGGTAATGCTAAAACAATTCTCTCCACTAACAGGGTCCTGGTGTAGACCTTTTTTCACGGCAGACATTTTGACTTGTCATAGCTGGAAACGCACAGGAAACAAATTTCGATGGCTCGGTTCCATTAGGGGCCCAGTAAGCCTTGCCAGGGAGCCAGCCTGCAAAAGACCAGGGCCCTCGAAACTAGCCCACCTAAATGGAATGCACTTCTTATCAATGTTATTGATTACACCTGTGATTTCCCTGTTAAGACATACCAAGGTGTCTGCTGTGAAAAGGGGACTTTTGGAATGGCATACTGGGACACTTGAATAAAACGGAGCCATCGTTAATGTTAACAGTAACACCTGCTCACACCTGTGTGTTTCATAGATTTTAAACTGAGAAATATAGCACAAAAAAATACAAATATGTGGTCATTTTGATCCAGGAACAATGTCATATTTACATTTCTGTAAATATGACATAAATTAAACCAAAAAGAGTGGGTGTCATTTTTTTGACAGTATTAGTGAGTTTTTTCCCCTATTGGGTGATTGACTCATATTAATAAATGGTTATTTTGACCTAGTAACACAATCATCTTTTATTTCTGGTTATTTCTACTTTTGGAGGATTGCAACTGATGTCACACTGCGGCAGCCAATCACACCGACAATCAGACCAGAAGACGTCCAGGTGAAGAACTTTGTTTACGATGTAGCATTCTGCTGTTTACTGAGCAACTGTGAAGATGGAAGAGAGACTGATAGGTCGCCGCCATGATGACTGTATATTTAATTCAGGCAAAGGTTGTAGCTGTGATTTAAAATGACTACGTAACTAATTAGATGATGTTTCTCATCATTAAAGACAGCTGTGCTAGCAAGGACACCAACTTGTTAAAGTGAACCTCTTTACAGTTTGAACCTACTGCAATCTCTGCATGACAGAATAATATGTCAGCCTGGCTGGCAATCAACCCCGTACGACTCAATGTTTTCATATCTTTTACACATATTCACACACATACAACTACAGTGTAGACCAGGTTCCCATGCACCACCCTACAGAGGGGGGACCCCATCCCGTATGCCTTACAATCAGGAAAAACATGGAGCATTCCTGTATCCATTGTGCATGAGGAGGAGCCTCTCCATAAATAGCTGTGGGGTATAGGTTAGGGGAGGCGGACCACTGTTCCCCTTCTCTTTGGCCTGGCCCGCCATTCAGCCACAGACAACTCCTCACTGACTTCCCACATGTAGGAAGGAGTCCTGTTCGGGGACGCTCCCTGGCTTTCAGAAACAAACCCCATTGTTCCTCACGCTCACACGCTTTTCTTCCTTTTATTTTCCTTCTGCAGCCATTAGGTTTTTTGCTTGTGCTGCTCCTTTTCCTACAATGCAAGAGCATTTCCTGCCTTTCTGTCACCAAGGTAGATATGCACCCCGCGCACCCACCCACCCAAAGAAAGCCGGCCTATTAAACAGTAGGTGCACTTGATGTAAAGCTCTTATTTTGGAAGTCGCTTTGGATAAAAGCGTCTGCTAAATGCCTAAATGTAATGTAATGTAATGTAGGTGGTTTACTCATTTAATGTCACAGGTTTTATTTACCATAATGACACCTGTTTTCAAATAATAGTTAGCAGTTGATAAACTGAAGTAAGCGACTCCTACTGTGCCTCATAAATACCATGCAACAGAGATGCGTGGATCCAGGTAGTTGAGCTTGGAGGTGCCCAGAGCAATCTGCTTGTTCTCCTCTCTGTCTGTGGCCTGCACCTGCAGCTTCATCAGCTGCTCCTCTATCCTCTGGACAGCTTTACGCTTCACCTCCACAGCCCTGAGAGAGACACAGAGACAGACAGAGGGAAGAATAAAGATGGATACAGAAAGAAGGAGATATAGAGAAAGAAAAAGACAGAGAAGCATAGAGGCAGGGAGAGAGAGACACAGCAAGAGGCAGAATTATACAGATGGACTGAAAACCAGGGTCCCTCAACACCACAAACTGTGGAGATAAAACTTTGTGGCTTTACATCTCACCGGGGACGAAGAGGTTTAAGTAAGTAAGTAGGAGATAAAACTGTGACTGTGAGTCTATCGCACTAGTAAGCAGCGCTTAGGCTTTCTTACTTTTTGCTTTTGTCATCATGGGAAGCCTTGTGATCAGCTTTAGCAGCTTTCAGCTGCTTCCTGGCTGCTGAAAGTTGATTCTGTTTCTCGTCAATCTGCAATCACAACAAAAACACGCAGAGTGAAGTAGATAATCTGCATCACGAAGAGAAGGAATATCTTTATCTTTCATGACAAAGAAAAATCCATAGTTTTCTCCAAGGCAGTCAAGATGACGCAAAGACACCATTGCAGCATCAAAACTGAAGAAAGGTGGAACATAGGGGTTTACCTTTGTCTGAAGGTTTTGCATGGACTTCTCAAATGTTTTAGGTGGAGCTCTCTGGTGGTTACAGAGGATGGCCACCGCCCGGTTTGCTCGGTTGTATGACAGGATTTTAGCTGGGATGCTGTCATCAGCTGGAGACCAAACAACGACACAACAAGGTAGGACAGTTAATTTTAAATGAGGCATAATAAGTCTTAGTTATATACAGTAAATTACAGGTACAGTACCTGTTGTTAATGTATTTATACCAAATCTGTCAAAATATAAGGCCTCCAAAGTTGGTATGTGTACACTGTGGTTCAAACCCAAAGCCCCACTGCCTTCATCTTTTCTTCTGGCTTATTGAATGAGTGTTACCATGGCCTGTCATAAATTAAGATAAGGTGGAATCATCTGTTGAGTTTACAGCAGTGTGTACTGGTAGTACACTGGTGGTACTTCCATAGATAAGAAACAAACACTTCAACAACAGGTATTCACACTTCTCTTATTTTTTCTATGGAAAAAACATATTTTGAAAATTATGCAACACATTATGCAAATTTGATCACAATTTGCAGTTCATGAATTTCAGACTACCTAGTTAAGTTTTGATTAAATTGCGGAAAAATTATAAAAGTGATGATGCGTTTTAGCTGTCCTTAGAAACGATGTGGGTTTTATTCACGTGAGCTGCGTGTGACTGGCTGAAACTGCTGTTACTCACAGCAGGAAAGTTCCTTGAGCTGCTGTTGCAGGGTGATGGAGGCATTGTAGGTACGAAAGACCTTGGCTGTCAGGCCATCCATCAGCTCCTGTAAGTGCTTATTGAGAATAGAAGTCTGCAGGAGACGCAGAGGGAGAAAAAGAGGGTACAGTTGGGAGAGGCAGAAGAAAGAGAGTGACACATGTATCACAACTAGAAATTGAAACAGTTCAGTTAGATATTCATGTGTGTGTGTTTCTTACATTCAGTCTGTCAAAGAGGTCATCTTCAGGCTGCTTGTTCTCCAGGAACAACTGAAGGTTTTTAAAGACCTGATGAGAAATCAGCAAAGATGTATTTCACATGAAATCACTTACATTTAACACTTGAGCCAAACAGGATTCAGGGATGCACAATCACATTTCTGCCAGATGGTGGAGCTATATTTCTGGTCATGATGACAAGTGCAGCTGGTTTATTACAGGTTAATGTTTTTTTTTTATGTACTTCTATGTGTAAGTGGGGATGCAGAGAGGAAGTGTATATCCAAAAAGAAGGTGCCCAGGCGTGTTGAAGAATTTGTGTCGAAAAACAAAACACGTCTAGCGTATTACTGTGTGCATGTGTGTGTGTCGCTCCCTTAATAGCAGGAAACAGACCACCCTCTGTGCCAGAGCTGACGGAAAGCTTTTAGAGCCTGATGACCTGCCTGTGCAAACATCCTCCACAGCATAGCAACGTCTTATCTCGTTAACACAAAATTCACATATCTGTCAAATACACACCCAACACCACGCTCATAAAACCACATAAAATCACAGCTTTGTCCTTTAATGTATCTGCCAACTCTTTTCTCCCTCTGTTCCTATGTTTCTTCTCCTCACTATCCCTCCCCCCTTTCTTACCCTCTTCTCCACAGGGATCTTGTTGTAGTAGCGGATGGAGTCCTTTCCCAAGAAGTCAAACTCCACCACGTACTCCTGGTCGTCCATCTTGGGGTACAGTTTGATGTGCTCCACCCGAAGCGAGCAGCAGCCAACTGTGTCCGCTGTCTCACCTTCCTCCTTCTCATTACCCGCCCTCAGTGCAAGCTACAGGGGAAACAGAGCACATCGTGATTGTTATCAAGACTAAAAAGTGTCACATTTTCTCTGGATTTATTCTCTTAACTTGATTTACCTTGGTGGGATGAAGGGAGCCCTTGTGGTTAATGGAAATTGTAATAGGGAGTCTGTATTAAAATGAAAACTCTAAATTTCAGCTAGGCTGCAAAGAAACATTGAAAGGAACCTAACCTGCATACTTAATTGTTTGCAATACATTTTTTCTCAACTTGTTCTGTATTTTATTACAATTTCACAGTATTTCGCCTCACCTTGTCTATGAAATACAGTGCTACAGCTCTCTGCCTGATCCTCATCTCTTTTGACTTCCAGTCGTCTCTATACTGGGCACGGAGGCGATCCACGCATTTCTTCAACCGTCGAGCAGTCTCATATTTCTGCCAGTCTTTCTCCCCCTGTACACACACACACACACACACACACACACACACACAACAAACTGTTTATCCAATAAGGAAACAGACGGATCATTTCTTTCATCATGATGACATATTTAAAACTCAGAAACTGGTTGGGATCCTACAGGTACCTTGATCCTGGAGCTAGGATTCAACATGATGTACTTGATGGAGCCCTGGATGTTCTCTGTCCAAGATACCAGCCAGGTCACCTTGTTGTCATGGCGAACCTCCTTCCATTTTGTTCCTGGGGGAGGTTTAGGGTGCTTGGAGTCCCTACAGGAAAAGAGGCAGGTTTACTATAAATAGGTGCAATGTGTTTGAGAGCTTTTCCCTATGCATGTGGAGCACAGCATCTCAGTGTTGTCAAACTCCACTGAGACTGTGACTGCGTTGATTAAGGTGCATTCATCAGATGTAAAATAACACTACTTATTACAGACAGTAAAATTAATTATTACTTATTCACAAAAATATTTTTTCACCTTAAAAGGGTCAGTATAAGATGAACTTTATATTGTAAACACTACAGCCATGAGACGGTAGTGTACAGAGAAATGTCACAGTAAAAAAAAAACCTAGTATGACCACTGTGTGGGGGTCGACATGTCTTCCCTGGGTCGTGTTATTGTTTGCACACACACGGCGTACTCTGACGGGAAGACTACCCTTGACACATGTGTGCAAGTGCGTGTCAGTGATTCATTTGCCATACTGTACATACAACCAGCAGCACATACTTCCTTTTGCTGGTATCTCTGTGATGGCATCTGAATGCTACAAATTAGCCTTCCTGTAAACTCTCTCTCAAACACACAAACACACACACACACACACACACAGACACACACTGCCCTTGAGGAATGGAATGCCAGAGATAAAAAGAAAAGTATTCCCACTGAAGAAACAACAAAAAAAAAAAACATTGAGCAGGGGAGAGGGGTTAAGAGCAGGACAATGACTGCATGTGTTCTTTTGACAGACTAAACGCTTTCACAAGCATCCACTTAATACATTCTGTTTTCAAAGCACACATTACCCTTTAAATTCACACATTAGTCCCACAATGTACTTTCACATAACCTCACCTACAATGATATGATAGGGCCACCTTGTGGTAAAACACTCATAACTAGACATAATATGAGGATAAAAACTAAACACAAATGGAAGAATTCATGGCAGTGAGGGTGGTAATAATGAGGGTGGTGAGATTACCCACTTGCTACAGTTAATAATAATGTCCTCGGGTCTGATGCGTCGCTTCAGCATGCCCATCTTTGGATGATCACCTCGTCCTCGGAATAGGCCCGGCGGCTCGATGCGGAAGTTTCCGATCCTCTCCTTGTGGTTGTCCATGATGCAGAAACCATACTCTTGGAGGAGTCTCTCATTCTCCTCTTTGTTTTTCTACAAAGTGTAAAAAAAATATGAAACATGCAAAGAGAGATTTCACTGTGTTTTCAGGGTTAGGAGAGTCTGCATTAATGCAGACCTACCTGTTTCTCCTCTTTTGACAACTGTTTCCTAGCCTCTGACTGAGCCTTGAAGTACTCATTCATTGCATTGAAATTGCACTTGTTCAGGTCGGCGATCTTTGACTTCTCCTCTGATGTCATTTCCTGAAATAAAAGAGAAGACATCTGAAGAATATTCCACTTAAATACTTGAACGCCACACGTTCATTGACAAAACTCAATTTGAGACACTTGAATATGTCTTATCTCCTGACCTTCCTCCAGTCCTTAAAGAAATTCTTCCTGAAAATGTCCTTAGTGGTGTACTCGTGATCCAACATCTTGGCAAAAAATGTAGCTACCTCCTCAGCAGGAGCGTTAAGTTTCATAGGCTTACCTAAAAATACAGAAAAACAACATTGTAGTCTAGACCAAATAAAATTAATAATATATTGCAACTTATTGTTTCTCACCATCATAGAACAATTTGACTTTGTCAGGCAAGGGTTCATACAGAGGTGCAAACACTGGACCTTTATGCTCAAGGAAGCGCCATTTGGAGCCATCAGTATATCTTTCCTCCTCCCACCTAATCACCACAAACAACAGTAAAATACAACGGTATCTACCTCTGTTTATATCAGCTAACTGTCCTCGCTGTGTAATTTTTGTCCCGAAAATGATCTTACCATTTCCACTTCTCCTCTTCTTCTTTTTTGCCTTTCTTTCCCTCTGTTACCTTTTTGTCTTTTGTCTTCTTTTTGGGCTTGATGTCCTGAAACAAGGGAAGAGAACAGAATACATCTGGAGAACACAACCAGCAGACACTTCAGTGTGGGGAATAGGGAGAATGTGTTGTTCAAAACAATGTTAATGAAAAAACATAATAAACCTCATCTTCCTCATCCTCTTCATACTCATGTTTCCTCTTCTTGGCCTTTTTGTCGTGTTCTGTCTTGACTTTTTTGGGCTTGTATTCAAATCTGCAAACAAATATGCAGATAATCTAACTGCATCTCAGATTACAGAACTAAGAGTGATGGAACAGGATGCAAAAGGTAAAGATCTGGTTATGATACCCACTCTTCATCATCATACTCTCGTTTGGAGTTCTTGTTGTTTTGGGGAGAGGGGTAGAAGCCGTTGTCTTCTTCAGGCTCGCTCTTAATGGCAGGAGGGCTTGCATCTCTAAGTCACACATTGAATTGTATATTAGTAAAGCAATATCATTAATCATAACCAATCAGTGGCTACTTTGAAGTCAATTCTTTATAATTACTTTTATTTTACATCAGACACAACAAAAAGATAATATTTACCTCGCATATCCATTTTCTTTCTCCTTTTTGGGCTTGTCTACATGGGACGATTTGATCTGTGAGAAACGGAAAGGGAAAATATATCTTCATATCTCTCTGATAAGTAAAATATACTACAACCACTTTCACGCCTTTAAACGGCGTTCAAACAGTCTAAACTTTTACTAATTGTTAATGGAAGGCTATAGGGGCCATCTGTGTTGCTATTAGTTTTGTGTTTTGTTATCTCATCAGGGAAATCTCTGGAAGACATTGGAAGATAGCAATAAACACCATCACAATAATTATTTTGTGATGATGAGAAAACAAAAACTTAATATTTACACTGAAGGCCGGCACAGCCTTTAATAAAAGGCAGACTGACTATCCATTAACAAACCTTCTCCTCTCTCCTCTTCTCTTTGTCCTTGTCTTTCTCTTTGTGTTTTTCCCTGTGCTTGTCTGAGCTGCCGTCACTGTGCTTCAGCTTCTCTTTGTCTTTGTCTCTGTGTTTCCTCTCAGAGTGGTCCTTATGTTCGCTGGAACACAGAAGGCACTGAGGTCAGAGATCAAGTGCACGGGGTCAGACGTGCTCCAGATGCACGGGCACAAAAGATAGACGAAGCACCAACTACCAGCGATATAAGCGCAACCGTTTTTAACAAACAATGAAAGTGTCATGGACAACTGCCAATAAGAATGGCCAATGCCATTACTCCGCTAACAATCCTGCAGCCCACAAGTATTCCAACCAGACAAATAGGAAACATGATGACCGTTACACAATGGTTCAAATTGCAAACACTCTGCAGATGTCATTCATAAAAGTGGATTTCAATGACTCCTTGTGATGTATGTTTGCTGATTTAAAATGGCAGGATTACATTAGTTTCTATTAAATCAGCAGTGATTCTTTCATGTTGTTGCAAAGCTTTTTTCAAGGATTTTTCCCAACTCATTTAAAGCTTTAGTCATGAAAGCTAAAACCACCAGTTGATAACAGAATGTATATTGGTAAAATACAGCATTGTGAGGATAAGGACATGTTAGTGAAAAGTACAGGAGGTAAAGATAAGAGTGAAAGATTATCATTTCAGGGGCTGTAAGAAATGTTAATACACAAATTGCAGTATAGGGCTAAAGAAACCTGCATCGGTTCATATGCAAAAAACATAAACTCAAGTTATGTTTGGTTTATCAACAAAAAAAATGAGAGGAAGGTGCAGATACCCTACCTGTTGCTGTGCTTGAATTTCTCTCGCTCCTTGTCTTTCTTGTGGTCTTTGTGTCTGTGTTCCTTGTCTTTGTGCTTGTCTTTATGTTTGTGAGTGACTACGATAGAAAGGAGAGATCAGCTTGTTTAGCAGCATTAAAAAAATCTGAACATAAAATAATAATTTGCCATGTGTGTATATCTGAGAATCAATCTTTTACATCTGGTTGTCTACACTTATAGATTTCGATGGCCCGTGCCTTTATTTGAGCTAGGGGTGTGTTAACACAAGCTGATGGAGGAAAACAGGCATCCTCCATATTTTTTCTATATTCCACTCTACTGTTGAAAGTCAGACTTCAATCATCCCTCAGTGCCCTGCATCATGCCCAACACACATTTACTTTAGCTGACTCACTCCCCTTGAGGTTCAACTTCCATCTTCATCCTCTAGGACACACCTGTATGGTGGTGTTGGAGATGGTATTTTCCTCACAAAAGAAAAGGGACCTGATAGTGGTGCTTATTATTGTCATACTTTAGTAAGATCATGGTAATATTCCCACTATATCCTCACAACATTCATCCCCTGTAATATTTAATATAGCAATAGCTTTTTTTCAGCCGTCTCTCTGGGCTGTGGGTAATAGGAAATAATTTCAATAATCTTCTTTAATCAACATCCACATGGCAAAACAGTGTTCACCCAACTTTACTCTCTCTGGGTTCACAGCAGAACGTTAATCTGAATCACAACTGTCTCTCGTGAAACAACTGCAGGTAGGAACAAAAATGTGTCATGGGGATGTAAAATAGCTACTTAAATGTTTCACATATAAAAAAAATGAAAAGTTAAAGTGCTATAAATGATAATGAAATATGTAATAATACATCTTAATTATGCATGTACAAAATAATATTGTGAAACGACTCCTACTGAACACAGTATACTGTACAGCAAAATAAATGAGTGTGGTAAGTATAAAATAACCTCCAAACATGTCATGTAAAAGTAACTAAGATTAACGTTTAAAAAAGTATGAGGAGATTGTATGTGTACTTGTGAGTAATAATAGTTTTCACACTCTCAGTGCAGCTTTTCAAATGATTAGGCTATAACAATGATTTTACATTTGATGATTTTCATATTAAAATGTTTCCTGCTGAGTGATACCCCTCCTGAGGTAGACCTGGCTTGGCTTGATCATCACCTCGTGGCGCCCTGTTGTCATGGCACTTCAATAACGGGTATCATCTCCTATATTAGTAGCACACATACCAGTTATAAAAAAACAAATCAATTCCCACAGACTGCGTTGCTTTCCATAACACCAGGCGGCAAATTAAGCTCCCAGGAAAACAGTGCTCTCAACTTTGCAGGAGTAACGCATACTCATGCTGTGGATGCTATAATTTGTGACCCCCCCCCAAACAAAAAAGACTATTCAAGGCATATGCTTTAAATAATATAGTGCAACTTTTCTTTTGTGGCTTAAAGTTATAAACTCCTGTGTGAGCATTCTGTGTTTTGGCAGTGCATATAAATGTGTCTAGCGCAGAGATGGAGGCAGAGTGCAGCTGGTGGTGAGAGACGGGCAGGGAGAGGCGATAAGCTCCCAGCCCCAGCCTCCATATCACGGCAGACAGTTGGCTCTCTGATCGGCGCCCTGGCTGTTACATACAGAAAAAGAAAATGGCGCAGAGACTAAGTCCTCAGCCGCAATTCTGCCACTTTCGGCTCCAAAATTTGTTGGAATTGCACCTACATATTATTAAACGAAAGCATGCAAAATGAACACGACGCCGGGCCCTTTCGGAATACCCCCGCAGATAAAAAATCCGAGGCTCGCAAGTGTACATTACAGACCCTCTTTTTGAACAATAGCCGCAAGAGAGTGGAGGAGAAGGGACTTAGTCTCTGGGACGCCATTTCTGTCCTTTAAAAACTAACAGTAGACATATCACGATTCCGATTGGAAATCAGAGTCAATATTAATAAAAAATCACCATCAGAGTACCTACCGCTTCCTTTAGATCCAGAATTGACCTGGAAATTGTGAAAAAATACGTTATTAATATTTCAATTTTGCAAATGCCGGTAGCTCGGTTATTCAAGTTTCAATTGGCATACAATGTACCCTAGAAATACATGCATTTTGCAACAATAAAATGCAAATAATCCACATCATTTCAGAGTTTTCATTAAAATGACAAAGACAACAGCGTAACTTATTACGTTAGCTAACGTTTCTTAACCGTTATTTCAAATCATGACGATTAATACTGGTCAGTTATTTCCGATGAATTGATGCAAACTGACCACAGATATGAATTATTGACCGAAAGGTACCTGAGAATCTCCATGTCCGTGATCTCCGCTCATGGTCAAGTTGTTTTTGTTTGTGAAGCAGGTGAAGTTATCACATTAGACAGCTGTTCAGGATGCGAGGCTCAGGAAACCCTCACTGACAGAACTGGAATGGAGTCCCAACGTTCGCCGACTGCGCATGCTCACACCACCCTGGACATCGAGAGAAAAGTGTGCGTGGTCCCTACCTGAACCAGTATCAACATCTCAAGTCAGTTACGGCAGTGTGCATGCTCTATCCCTACAAATTACATTTAAATATCATACAGGATACGCGTTTGTGGTGGGAAAAATATCCCTCTCCTAGAGCATCATGTGCTGTAAGCGTGCTTTAATTTCTCCTAACCTAATGGAGTCCTGACTGTTTACATCACACTCTGCCTCCTACTAGTGCCTATCAATAATACAGTACTTTAATGCAGTTCTGAAAAGATTAGCAAGCTGAGCCTGAACTTAAAATGATCAACATCCGGAGGACAACAAATGAATCATTTTACACGGTTTCACAGAACAAAAGCAGTAGAAAATTTTATTCAGTTTTACAACATAATTATACAATCATGACAAGCTCCATTATCAGTCTTCACATGATTAATCCAGCATTTAATATAAAAAGCACATTCACACAAACACATACTGTATGCACACACTCTAACTACAATCTCACATAATAGCATTGACAAAACAATAGCATGATTCTTTTTAAAACAATCTGTACATGGTTTCTTCCTCCAGTGAAAATCCATAATCTGGGACAGAGAAACCGATAAACTGATTCACAGCGGGAAACAAAAACATTTACAGTACAGTTCACAGGCTATTTAGACTTCCTTCGTTTGGCCTGGGTGGGACTCGCTCCAGTTTCTGTGAAAAAAAAAAGAAAAGTATACAACTGTGTTAGGCAGGAGGTAGTGATGCAATGTGTAAAGTTTAGTGATAGATATTCGGTCTTTTAAAGCTGCTTGTGTGTTTACGTTACCTTTTACAGCAGCACTGGTTCCAGGCCTGGCTGATCTCTTCCTAACGCTGCTGTCCGCTACTGGCTCCTCCTCCACCTCCTTCTCTGCCCGGGAGCTGCGTCTGCTCGGTCCCTTGGGCTTCTCCACAGCAGCTCTGGGAGGACCAGACAGAAATACAACAAACGACAAGGAAGGAAGGACAACACAAGGATGTGTTACTAAAGATGCAAGGGTGTGGCGTTAACTCTGCTCTACTCAGAGAAAGATATAATACCACGGAGGACTCTGCTGTTTTTCCTCGTCTACCACAGATACTGTCCGTCTTCATCCCGACAGCATCCACTGCGTCGACATGATCACTGCTTGTGTCTTTGCAGCGCAAACATGTTAAAATACATACCTTGGGACTAAGTTGATGGGCGTCTTTCTTTTCTTTGCCCATCTGTGATAGAAGTGGAAAAACAGCGGTAAACTATAAACTGTGCTTAACAAACATGGCTTCACTTCCCCACCATATTATGACAATCCCCAGGAAAGGTCAGGTCAGTGGAGTGGTACAATGTGCGTGGTGATGATAGGCTGTTGTTTGTTTAAACACCTGACATGCATTTGTATATTTTTATATTGTTGCATGCTAATCATACATACCAAGTGCTGAGGCCACGTGGCTCATTGTTTTCACCATGTACCCTCTTGGCCAACCAAAAGAACTCCCTGAGTTTCAGTAGAGTTAGAAATGTCTAAGCATTTCTCCTTCGAGAGCACGGGTCTTAAGACTAGGCCAACTTTTCAGAGATCAAATGATAGAATAGATGATAATAGAGGACACCTTAAAAAAGACCCCAGCATATGAAGCATTACACAGCTAAATCAACAATACAGCGGTTACAAGAATACAAATGTTATGAGTAATCTTACCCCTGCTCAGAACCTGTCGAGACCTCTTCACCTAAACAGGACAAAAACAAGAGATTCTTAAAATACAAGCATTTTAAACAAGTTCTCTCAAAACGAAGATAACCACACTTACCGGTCTTCTCACTGGCAACAGGTTCCTGCGACTGCGGGACTTCTTGTTGGATAGGTGCTGGGAAAAAATTATAGAATAGTTCAACTGACACGTGAATACGAAAAATCTAATTATTATTAGTCAGGAATACGTATCACGGATTACTCAACTAAAACCACATAAAAGAATGGCTTTGGAAATGTTTGTACGGTGTTGAACAGAAGGTTTACGAAACTGTCTTCTCCACTACCATCAACAACTTTGCGTATAGCAAAGGAAGACAAATATTCTATGTAAATGTACAAACCCAGCAAAACTTAATGCATACGGTTACATGACACAAGGTATATAAAAAAAAGGTACATAAAGTCATCAGCTTGACTTGACAAAGGATACTGGCCAGAATATGTTTATATCCTGTTTACTTGATACATGCATACATACCCAATGATTCTTTTAGCTCGCAGTTGTGTTTACCTGGGGCGGTCTGAGTGGTTTCAGCAGATGCTGCAGCTGGCGGCATTGGAGGCTCCATAGCTGGGGGATCAGACTGAGCTGGTGGAATCCTGCAGGGGTTAGCAACTGCAGAGGATGTGGTGGTGGTAACCTCCTGAACAGGTCCAGGTCCGGCAACAATTGGGACAATGGACGGTACAGGACTTTGTACAGACGAAACCGTAGAGCGCAAGGTAGCAAAAGAGACACCTGTGGTAGTACCAACTACAGTGACGATAGGAGCTTGAGAAGTTACAGCCTGGGCTGGGCTTGATACGGAAGCTGGTGCAGACCCTGGTGCCTGGGTAACAATCTGAGGAGAAACAGCAACTTGGCCAGGAACTGTGATTGGAGAGGAGACTGCAGGCAGAGTAATGTTGTTTGGAGCAGCAGTGGTATGGGGAGCTAGTACTTCAATCTGAATGGCAGGACTCGCTGGAGGAAGGAATACCTGTGGTGGCACAGACCCAGTGGGCCCCTGCGCAGGCCTTTCTATAGGAATTTGCTGGGAGTCAGCTGTAGCAGTAGCAGCTGTAGCAGTAACAGCTGTAGCGGCCTGTGCGGGCTTACTTTTCACCTGGGCAGTGGGAGATGGAGAAACAGGGCTCTTTCGAACAGTGTTAACAGCGCCAGGACTAGAGCAGGGAGGAGAAGCCAGGGGTGCCTGAAAGGGAGATGATGCTGAAGAGCTTGGATGAGGGGGTGGCTGCTGGACCGGGGGACTAGATTTCTGAGCAGAACCTGCATCACCTAGAATTTCTGTTTTGAGAGCCCCTGGGTTAATTTGCTGAGAAGCCGGGAGGGTAGTAACTGGGGCTGATGAGGACATACTACTGGCAATCTGGACCTGTCCAACAGCACTTCTGGCAGACTGGGTGCTGGTCATGTTAGACCCTGAGGACTGGGTGGAGCTTGGGGCAGGAGAAAGTTGGATGTTTGCAGCGGACACTTGAATAGGCCCCATCACGGTGACTGACTGTGATACCACTGTGGTACTGGGAGCCACAGGTGCACCTGGGACCTGGAAAATTGGGTTGATGAAAACAGGGGTGGTGGTGATGAACTGAGGAGGTCGGGGGACAGGGGCCTGCTGGCGGATGTCCTGAGGTCTAATATTCTTGTTAGGGACAGCCACCATGGTGGAGACCATAGATGTGGGTGCCTGGGGAGTGGGGGCAGAGGTGATGGGGTTAGAGGTGACAAACACAGTGATCTGGTTGGGGGAAATGGTACTAGAAGATGCAGGGATCTGTATGACTGAGTGAACACTTGTCACAGGTTTAGGACTAGGGCTTGGTTTTAGAGGCGAACTGACTGGGTTCAGAGTAGAGCTGGAGTTAGAACTGGTACTAACGGTCGAGGCAGGACTGCTCTGACCAGAAGTGACTTGGTTGGGGCTTATACTCGTGGTGGCATTAGTGTTGGTAATGAGGGTGGGGCAGAGGGTAGGTGTTGGGTTTACATTCGGACTGGGATTGACACCAATACTGGAGATGGGGTTTTGGTTAAGGCTGGGGGTAGTATTGGAGTTCACGGTAGTGCTAGGGTGCGAGCTGGGAATTGAAGCAGGCTGCAAATTAGGACTGCTGCTAGAGATTGGGACAGCGGGTTTGGGTTTAGTGCCTGATTCAGTTATAGTGGCAGTAGTGGTGACAGAAGCTGACATAGCTGTACTCTGGGAATTACTGTGGAGTTGTCGCTCCGGATCCAAAGCAGATTTGGGGCTATCCTTTCCCTTAACATCCCTAACAGTATTACTCTGCATGGGCCGATGAGCCATGTTTGGGCTACCTGTGTTATCCAGTAACTGGTTAAGGGAGGTTGGAGTTGTCCTGAGAGTAGGTGAGACCTCTGAGTCCTGCATAGGTGCTGCATGCGCTGGATGCCTATCAACTGTGCCACCATGGAGTTCCAAGTCAGGTTTAGGCTGCTGAGGCGTGGGGAAACGAGGACTTGCCATTCTGGGAGCTGATAACTCCCTCAAAGGCTGTGGCGGGGGGTGAGGCTGAGGCATCTGCCGCTGCTCTGCCGTCATCATTCCCTGACTTTCCCTGACTCCTTCAGCAGGGTTACCCTGCGTCCCGTGGAAGGGGCCCTGCGTCTGCTGTGGCTCCATGCCCCCACTCACTTGTGAAGGCATAGATACTGGATTTGGGGGTACTGAGGTAGGGGTTAGTATCATGGTTTGCCCCTGAGGGCTGACCAACTGCTGCTGGGGGGGAGGGCAGGTGACGGCCATCTTTGACCCCTTTTGTCTCCCTGGACTTGGGGTGGCTGACTTGCGACTAGAGGCTGGACTGGACCTCCGACTATTGCTAGGACTTGCCCTCTTACCCTGCCCTCCAGTCTGCTTCTCCTGTTTAGCGCCTGCACCTCCTGCTCCAGTGCCAGTAGAGAAATGCTGTTGATTGTTGTTAGTGTTATTTCCACCCACACTGCCATTGTTGCCGTTGCCTGGTAGAGTTAAGCTAGGAGGGGCCTGCCCAATGGCTTTCAGAGTTGTTGGGTTAAGACCCTGCTGGTCAAACCCCCTGTTTAGGTTAGGCTGTCTGGGAGGCAGAGGAATGTTGATTTTGGGAGGAAACAACCCTGCAATAGAGGCATTTAGCCTCTCGGGTGAAAGGTTGATTTCGGAGGGCTCAGTACTGGGTGGACGATTAGTTGGGGTGAGGGGATGGTGGTACGGCCTGGGGCTGGCTCTGTTGGGGGTTTTGGGCCTGGAGCTTTGTGAGGTTGTGGGGACATTGGGGAAATGAAGGCCAGACATGGGGCCTCCCTGTTGAGGCTGGGTGGGTAACTGTTGCTGGGGACTGGCTCCAGTGTGCTGGGGCATTGTTGGACCAGGGCCTTGTTTCATCATATGAGTGTTGGAACCCTGATTGGCCATCATCTGCTGAGCCCCATTCCCAGGCTGTACCCCAATTTCTGGACCACCAGGCCTGTCCTGCTTCGGGTGGGCCCCTGCAGAGGCATCTTCAGATCCAGTGCCTTGGGGACCTTGCCCTACATCAGGATGAGACATTCTTCGTGCAGCACCTGCAAGCTAGAGAGGAGAACATACAAACGATGTACAGTTTAACAAGTAACAGTGCACTCACAAGTAAAGGTCAAATCGTGAGATATGAATGTTAATATCGAGTTTATATATCCCGTAGCACTTGTGTTCACCTGTGGGTTCACCATCAGGGGCATCCCCCTGGCTTTGTCAGGTGATGGAGGTACCCCTCCATGTCCTTGAAGGCTGATCATTACAGGCATGTTGCCTTGCTGTGAGACAGGAAGCCTCTGCACCTCTGGTGGATTGCCCATGCCCCGAGGAGGGAGCTGCCCTCCTGGAGGGATGGACATTCGATTCTTTGCCTGTTCCTGCTGCATCTTCAGCATCATCATCATCTGCTGCTGCTGTTAAAATTAATCGATAAACAGTTAACCACTGTGTTGATACCAAACACTGTCATTAAGGTACGTGATAATAATACCTGCTGTTGCAGGTGTGGTGGTTGAGTTTGCTGCTGCTGCTGTTGTTGTTGTTGTTGTTGCTGCAGCTGATGAGGGTGCATCTGGGGCTGGCCTTGACCCGAAGTCTGCGGCCCTGTCATCCCCTGCTGCCCTTGAGCATTCTGGAGACCCTGCATCTGCATCTGTTGCATCTGCTGCTGTTGTTGTAATTGTTGCTGCTGTTGTTGTAATTGTTGCTGCTGTTGTTGTATTTGCTGCTGCTGCATTTGTTGTTGCATTTGTTGCTGCTGCTGTATTTGTTGTTGTTGTTGTTGTTGTATCTGCTGTTGTTGCATGTGCTGAATATGTTGTTGTTGCTGTTGTTGTTGTTGTTGTTGTTGCTGCTGTTGTTGTTGTTGTTGCTGCTGTTGTTGTTGCTGCTGCTGCATAAACTGCATGGGTACCTGCTGCAAAACTCTCTGGTCTCCAGGCTGGCCAGGAAAGCCTAGGGAATGTATAGAGGCATACATAAAACAGACACAAGTACACATTTTCAGAAGTAAAGCATAATGTAAGGTTTCTACAACTAAATAATCAGCAACTAAATGAACATAAAATAATTGCAGAAATGTATTAATTCTACATATTTTACCTGCAGGCCTGTTGGCAAAATCTGAGAGTTTCGGGCCAGAGCTGTCTAAGGCCAAATTCTGTTCACCACCCAGATTTGGCAGTTCCGAATCCTCCATGCCTGCAGCCACATCAAGACCACTAAGAAAAAGGAGAATAAAGATGAAGCTGAATCAAATATTTTATAGATATAGCTTACTTCAACTGTCCATAATGTCAAAAACAAAACTGTAACAAATACAAAATATTTACCCAAGTCCCTCTATTTGCTGTTGTTGTTGTTGTCCCTCTCCCTCCTTGGGCTTCTTCTTTCGTGCCGGTTTCTTCTTTTTGGGTTTGGCCTGATTGCCACCCCCTGCTCCCTGTTTTCCTCCTGGCCCAAACTGGCTGGCTGAGATATCACTCTGCAGCAGGTTGACCAGCAGTGGGCTAGTCAGTGTTACATCCTTGTTGATGGGAAAGACTCCTGCCTGTCCACAGGGTCCCCCCATTGGCATCTGACCTGGAAACTGAGAGTTAAAGTTCATGCCATGACCTGCAAAGTGGCCATTTCCCATCTGCATGTGTTGAGGCCCCACCATCATGCCTTGCTGCTGCTGTGCCTGCATATCAGGGACCATCTGTTGGACCCCCAAATCACCTGTCCCACTATTGGGATCTCCCATAGTATGTGGATGTTGTTGAGCTGCCTGTTGTTGTTGTTGTTGTTGTTGCAACAGGACTTGTTGCTGTTGTTGTTTCTGCTGCTGCTGTAACTGCTGCTGTTGCAACTGCTGTTGGATAAGAGGATGACCAGCAGGAAGCCTCATCTGTTGCCCATGCATACCCATAGCTGGATTAGGATTGCCAGCAATAGGAACCTGCTGCGGTTGTTGTTGGTTCATTTGTTGGTGTTGTTGCTGCTGCTGCTGCTGCTGCTGTAGCTGTTGCTGTTGCTGTTGCTGTTGCAACTGGTGCTGCTGCTGCTGCTGTAACTGCTGTTGTTGGAGTTGGGCCATTTGCTGCTGCTGTTGTGGAGTCATCTGCTGTTGGCCAACCTGGCCCGGGAACTGAGCCATGTTACCTGGAACGTTTGGAGAAGGGCCGCGCATCATCTGGCCAGACATGACCCCAGCTGGAATCTTGCCCCCAAATGCCTGCTTGTTGCTTTGCATCTGGTTGGCAACCATTTGTTCCATCATGGAGTTTTGTTGCTGTTGCTGTTGTTGCTGCTGCTGCTGCAGGAGCATGGCCTGGTGCCCTTGGCCTCCAACCATCTGACCCTGCCCATGCATCACCCCCTGGCCTTGCTGAGGCATCATCTGCTTGGGTGGGGTCATCCCTCCTCTCTGCCCTTGACTGAGGGGCCTTGAGAGGACAGTTTGACCTCCACCCTGGCCTTGAACCTTCTGGCTGGGGGAGGAGGACACGGGCTGGGCCTGATGCTGGAGGCCCATCATCTGGGTCTGGAGGCCAGATTGTTGTTGGCCCATAATAGGCACAGCGGTTGTACCAGGGGGCAGACCTGCCATGCTACTTTGTACACCCATAACATTTGGCTGGGCATGGGGTGGACCCTGCATTGAGTTTGGTGTGGAGACTGATGGTGGAGCTCCTGATTTAACACAGAAAGAGAGAAAAATTACTTAAATGGGTTTCATAACATGTAATAAGCTATTATGCCTTCTGCTAACTGCAAATTAAACCACAGGATAGTTAACTGCATACAGAACATGCAGTAGTGTATATAAGAGGATATCAATAGGATATGCACTGACTAAAACTTTTCTTCCAAATGTTAAATATGTTGTCTCAGTACTTGTTTTTGTCACAACTAGGCTATATAATAACCACATTTAAGGGATCTTCGCCAAAGGTTTGTGATTGTGTAAACAGCAAATCTTTCTAAATGTTGAAAAATCCAGTACCCGTCTCTACTCATTTCACACAATTAAAATTTTCCCCATCACAGCTAAAACTTGAGTTTCCTCCAAGACATACCCCCTAAAGAGGCAGGCAGAGCTGTATTGACATTTTACCTGTGTGAGTCATCGCTTGGCTGTTCTGCAGCTGCTGATTGGGTCCTCCACCAGGGGTTCCTGGAGTGCTGGCACTCACCTGACCTTGGACAAAGTTTTGGGTTGGAAAGCCCATGGGACGCTTGGGCATGCCTGTAATCAGTATTTATTGCTTTTGTTATTTTAGACATTGCAGTACAAAATGTATAATTACTTTAACATAACATACTCTTTAATGACGGCCAAAAAACTATTTGTACAATGTATATTTTGGTCTAACAAGAAACGGTTACCAATGGTAACCCACCTGGGTGAACTTGCGCTCCAGTATGTCCATGCTGGGGCATTCCCATGAATCCTTGTTGCATGTTACCCTGTTGGCCGAGGGCGGCTCTTCCTGGTGATCCAACACCCTGTGGAAAGCCCTGTGGAGTTGTAGATCTCTGAGCCATTATGGGAGGTGTGCCTGGTGAACCCTGCTGAAAAGGAGACGAGGAGGAACCAGGGGACTTGGCAGTGAGGTTTCCCTGGGGTCCAGAAGTTTGTGGAAGGGGTGGAGGGGGTCTGGGCGGTCCTGCGACACCACCAGGGCCAGCCTGTGGGCCTTTGGGCTGGGGGGTGGCAAACTGACCCACTCCTGTCTGCTGCTGTTGCTGTAATTGTCCCTGTCCCATGGCATTAAATACCTGCCCAGCCTGCTGGCTGCCAAATGGGTATGGTGGTGGAGGGTGACTTGGAGTCTGAATTGTAGCAAGGGAGGGTGGGCGCTGAACCATTTGGGCTTGGGGTGGGGGTTTTCTCCATGCAGGGCCTCCTTGGGCGGCTGGTGACTGGAGGACTCCAGGGGGCAACTGGTTCCAGCCAGGAGGCCCAGCCATCTGGCCTGTTGGGTTGAACGGAGGTCTAGGTCCAAGCTGGGAAAGCTGAGCTTGCTGCTGGGCCTGTTGGTGATGCTGTTGTTGCAGCTGCTGCAGTGCAGCGGGGTTGAGCGGTCTCCCGGCTTGCAGAGCCTGCATGTGATGAGCAGCCTGAGGAGGCATTGGGCCTGAGCCATGGGGACCAGACTGTTGATGCTGAAGTTGCTGTTGCTGCTGAACTGACATGCCTGGCATCATTGGATCCATCACATCTGTGGGAGAGAAGGGGCAGTTTGTCCATTATTGTACTGTGCAAGCTGAAAGATATCAAAATTACAACATGTATCATTTGACGTACAAAAAATAAAGACCTGAACCTGTCTGTGAAGATGGTCTTGGAAGACGAGGATGCATCTGTCCACTGCTGCCTGGTACCATAGCCTGACCTGCCATGCCTGGCCCAGGGAGAACCATCGACGGATTAGCCATCCTTACCCCTCCTTATGGAAATATGTGCATACTAAATCATTATGTGTAAATAGGCAAATAGCTAATATTTATCAAGTGACTAAACACTGAATGGAAAAACATTAAAAAGCAATAACTAATGTATCGCTATGACTCACAAACAAAAATAGAACTAAAAACAACCATGCATCACATTCAACTAATTTAGTTTTTCTCCGATTTTTATTTTATGTCTTATGTGCGTGTTAAAAATAACAGAGAAAAACAATTAATGTTTGTATATTACCTTCTGTTCCATTATCAAAAAACAAAAAAAGATCAAATATTACTACTAAAAGATCTACTATCCAATATTCACGCAGTTTCGGTCTAGTTGGTATATAGAGACCATTTATAATCAATTCTGCCAACTAATACCTGGACCAGGCTGACCTGGAAAGCCGACATCCATTCTCATCTGGCCAGGTGCTCCAATGGGTCCATTCACTCTGACTTCTTGACCTCTGTTTGGTCCCATGGCAACATTGATGGCCCCTTCCCCTGAACATCAATACAGGGAACAGATGTCAAGATGGCGCCGCAGATGGCAGCCTCGGTACTGCACTCTCTTGTACTCTGTGTTTTTGTCTATTTTTTTGGTTTCCTGCTCTGACTCTCTGGTCACATTTACCAGAGAGGACCTCTTAAACATCGGGCTATCATCTGGGCAAACTCTTTCACCGGTTTTCGACGTACCGGACAGTTTGCTGACAGATTTACTAGTCGGAGGAGCAGCAGTTCTATCCAGGATTTACCGGAGACGCAGACGTGGGACGCCTAGTTAAACTCAGGCAGCGGGGATTTCGAACAGCGCTCCTGTCACTACATCTGGCGAACGTCCGCTCTCTGGCCAACAAAATGGATGAATTGCTACTGCTCAACAAAACAAATACAGACTTACACAGATCTGCCACCCTGTGCTTCACTGAAACCTGGCTTGGTGAACACATCCCTGATAGCACACTTCATCTACCGGGCTTCCAACTCTTCAGAGCGGACCGCGTAACGGAGCTATCAGGGAAAACAAAGGGAGGCGGAATCTGCTTCTACATAAACGAAGGTTGGTGCACAGATGTCACAGTTTTGAGGAAAACATGCAGCCCTCACTTCATTAAAGGACTCCTATCGCTCTGTCCCCCGTGCAGCTCTGGGACTCTCTGATCACTGTCTGGTTCATCTTCTACCGACCTACAGGCAGAAACTAAAATCTGCTAAACCTGTGGTCAAGACCGTGAGGAAATGGACCATCGAGGCAAAGCTTGACTTACAATCCTGCTTTGACTGCACTGACTGGAGTGTTTTTGAGGCTGCAGCTACAGACTTTGACGAACTTTCAGACACTGTGACATCAGCTTTTGTGAAGAAATGTGTGTGCCAACAGAAACCTTCTGCACATACAACTACAATAAACCCTGGTTTACATCAAAACTCAGGCAGCTTCGTCAGGCCAAGGAGGAGGCCTACAGAAGTGGGGACAGGATCCTGTACAACCAGGCCAGAAACTCACTGACCAAGGAGATCAGAGTAGCAAAGAGAAACTACACTGAGAAGCTGAAAAACAGGTTTTCAGCCAACGACCCGGCGTCAGTGTGCAGAGGCCTGAAGGACATCACAAACTACAGGAGACCATCCCCCAACAACGTGGAGAACCATCAACTGGCTGACGACCTGAATGTGTTCTATTGTAGATTCGATAACCCCACATTCACACCCCTCACCCACTCGGACAACGAACAACCCCCCACACCACTTGCCACCCTCTCCCCCCTCCCCCCTCCTGTCTGATCCCCCACCTGCACTCAACATCAGTGAAGAGGTTGTGAGTCGGCTCTTTCGCAGACAGAAGATCAGGAAGGCTCCAGGCCCAGATGGCATCTCACCCTCCTGTTTGAAAGGCTGTGCTGATCAGCTGGCCCCCATCTTCACGCAGATCTTCAACAGATCACTGGAGCTGTGTGAAGTCCCCTCTTGCTTCAAACACTCCATGATCATTCCGGTCCCCAAAAAACCCTCCATCACAGGACTAAATGACTACTGGCCCATCGCCCTGACATCTGTAGTCATGAAGTCCTTTGGAAAGACTGGTGATGGCCCACCTGAAGGACATCACGGACCCCCTGCTGGACCCCCTGCAGTTTGCCTACCGGGCAAACAGGTCAGTGGATGATGCAGTCAACATGGGGCTGCATCACATCCTACAACACCTTGACTCTCCAGGGACCTATGCAAGGATCCTGTTCGTGGACTTCAGCTCGGCGTTCAACACCATCATCCCAGACATCCTCCATAGCAAACTCACCCAGCTCACTGTACCAGCCCCCACCTGTCAGTGGATCACAAACTTCCTCACAGACGGGACGCAGCAGGTGAGGCTGGGGAGCATCACATCCAGTACCCGGACAATCAGCACTGGAGCCCCCCAGGGGTGTGTGTTCTCCCCACTGCTCTTCTCCCTCTACTCTAACGACTGCATCTCAGGAGACCAGTCTGTTCAGCTCCTGAAATTTGCAGACGACACTACTGTCATCGGCCTCATCCAGGACGGTGATGAGTCTGCATACAGACGGGAGGTTGAA
>JAVQJD010100001.1:0-2500 GCA_036023655.1 Nannoperca australis
AGTCATCTAGGTATTTTAAAGGAGGTTTTCTGTGTGTTTGAACATGCACACATTTACAGTATTTTATGTGTGTGTCTGCAGACATTCATGAGTGTGTGTGTGTGTGTGTGTGTGTTAAGGTTAGGACCGGGTTATGGTCCTCGTGCGCACATACACACACACACACACACACACACACACAAAGGCTGAACAGGAAAGGTTAGAGGAGAGGGAGTAATCCACCCAGATTCTACTGGATTTCCTGAAGTACAGTACATGTTTGTGTGTGTGTGTGTGTGTGCGTGTGTGTGTGTGTGTGTGTGTGTGCGTGTGTGTATACGTATACGTGTGTGTGTGTGTGTATGTTGACGTTCTTAAATAGCGACAGTTTGAACCACGTTGTGATGAAAAAGACGAGGGTTTTCTTTGGTCGTTCGGTTAGTTTGCTTTGTTCCGCACCAGAGTGGAAAAGTTGACGTTGTCCCGTTTGGTTGGTTTTAGGTTTGCTACCAGCCAATCACGAGCCAGCCAGGCCTTGTAAACAAAAGTCACAGCGACTCACAAGTAGCTCATTTATTGGACAGAGTCGTCCTGCCCAGGTCAGAGAGGGTTTAACTCCAGCTCCGCTCCGCTCAGCACACGTTAGATTTCAAACACTTTAAACTCCAGAATCCAGTTCCTCCTGCTCTGAACGTGCTATCAGACGTCAACATTTGGAAACTTCTGCCTCTTCCTGCAAAGTTTAGATCACGTTCACGGCTTCGTTCTCACCCGGGACTCAAGCTTAACTCCTCAGAAGAAGATGCATCACTACTAAGATGAGCTGAATCAAGTCCTCTGTGATTATAATCAGGGCTTTAGTGTCACTACGATGATCTACGTTGATTTATGTTCATTGTCTGTGCACCATTTGGCTTCCCTCTTTGAACGTAAGCAATTCGTAGAAAGTCTATTGAAGCTCTGAAGCATGAAATCCACGTACACGATGAGTCATTACAGATCGTATTAGAACCAGCAACAGGTCGTCACGTGAAAGTGCACACACAAAGCTTCTTTTACCACATGTAGACGAGCTGCAACCGTGTATTTACGCTTGTAAAACGTAAAAATGTCATTATAAATTATAATAAATAATTATAAAAAATAATACATTAAGTTCTTGTGGAAAGCGTCTGATTAATGCCAGTGTTATTCCTGTCAGTTTGGTCATTCGTGCATCTTGTTGTTCAGGTTTCATGTGTGTTTCAGTGTTTACACTAAAAGAAATGACCTGCTGATCTGGAGTCTGCAGCTACACTGCAAAGAAAAATACAAACGGATGCAAACAGGCGGCTGCGACGGAGGCACCCGATGCTCCTGAATTGTGTTTTTCATATAGCCCATGCTAAATGACATAGCTGTTGTCTTCAAGCAAAATGTGTAAATATATATTTTAAAAAGTGAGACATTTGTGCAAATATGAAGAAAAAATGAGCAACTAAAATTCCCCAGTGCTTACCTGCAGAAAGATCAGGATGTCAGGATCTTTGCCTGGGCAGATGAAGACTGTGTGGACTTGTGTTGCATTTTTATTTTACTGTTAGCATCTTGAAATAGTTAAATTATAAAGAGCTTTAAACATCGACAAACCAAGTGGAAGAAAACAGATTTTTGTTATATTTCCCAGAAAGCCTCCGGCGTTCCTCGTGTCAGTGAATGCAACGTGCCTTTAGCCTTTAGCTTTGCTGCCTTGACATTATAGTAACACTAACTCGTGCCTCTGCATGAATGAAAACACACAAAACGATGGATATTTTAATCAGCTGTTGCTTCTAGTTGCCTTTGTTGAAGCTGTCGATGTGGAAGTGAAAGAATTCCCCACGTTCACCTGAAAACACTCGTGAGTCGTGATGTTTTTAAAGTGGCCACTCGACACTGAACTGCTGCACTTTTAACCACTTCCTCTTCTGGCCACACCCCCCAGTCAGTGATGTCACAAAACACCTGCTGTGACATCACGGGGAGGGGGTGTGGCCAGAAGAGAAACATGTGCTGACTGTAATAAACTCCTGATGCCAAAAAAGTGCACTGAACAATGTCACGTAGAGACTCCAGTGTGTTTCCACACCATCAGCACCACCAGGTGATCGATCGTGACAGTATTGATCATATTTGAATGTTTCCTGGGAGGCACAGACTGAATGTATTCTGAACACAGTGTGTATGTTACTGCATATCCAGAGCAATACTGTGTGCACTGCATTATGGGACAGTATTATCAATAAAACTGCATTTCTGATTAGCACATTGTGTATTTCTTTACATGTTTGTGTATTAGTAGGACTACAAGCACAACTAGTAAACATATACTTTATTTAAATTAGATATTGTCAAACATTGTTAAGTAAAAATCAAAAACCAGGTCAAATCTTTAGACACAGACGTGATGCACCCCAGAACTTGCCTGAGAATCTTTACGTTTTAACGTTTTCTTCAGCATCAAAGTATTTCCTTGATATCTGTCTGTACATCAGTGGGTACA
>JAVQJD010100001.1:12500-67613 GCA_036023655.1 Nannoperca australis
TTTGTTTGCGACTCCATTCGCTGAACACTGTGTCTCTATTATAAATAGAAGCACACACACAATGAATGTGTGTGTGCTCGTCAGTTTGATCTGCTCCTACAGCCTTACACTTGTATTTAAAGCTGCTTTAATCAATACTTTTTACATTATGAATGCAAGAAATAGGCGAACCCTCAGAGACTCATCACCTGATTCAGCGCCCCAGCTCTCTGGAGCGTTTTAGCACCTTTAAGCTTGTTGTCTCTAACAGCCAGGTGGAACTACAACCTCCAGGCGGTGTAAACGGAGGAGCGGGGTTTTCATTATTTTTTAAGAGTCGCCCCTGTTATGTTTTTACAGCCCGCTTTGCTACAATACAGTCTTTCTCCACAGCGAGTGAATGGGAGCCATATGGAAAACACAGCACTGTACCTGAGCGGGCTATTTCAGTCACACAGACAGGGTATTGTACTGTAAGGATGGAGAGAAAGACAGGGAGGAGAGTAGGTGGATGAAAGGGCTGATGGAGGGAGGAAAAATGATGGGATGGCGGGAGAGGCAGAGGAGAAAGGGTGGGTAGGGGAGGTGGAGGAAAACAGGCGGAAACAAAGGAAGAGGGACAGGAAAAAAGACATGTATTGTGTTTAAAGAGGAAAGGAGGGATAGAAAATGGGCAGGAAGTGATTTAATTACTTTAAATAAATCAACCTTTTTAATTATGCAACGAGAGCAGTTTGACATATTTAGCATGGACACAAATACAACATTTAGACATAAACATTACAACTAAAGGAGGAAAGGTATCTGAACACGACAATATGACCAGCTGGGGAGTTTTAGGTTGATGTTTAGGTGATAACTTGAATTGAAAATGAATCTGGAATCACACGTTGAAGGGGAAACGTCCACCTTTAACATGGCGGCGGCGGCGGCCTGTCCACGTTTGGTTAAGTTGTGGCGCAGCTGTGCGACACATGGAAGATCATGAATTAAAACACACACCGCAGAGGAAAAAAGAGCCGAAAGAGACTGTAAAATATGGGAAAGAAGAAAGGCGAGGCACGTAGTCAGAGGAAACACGTACGAACTCTGCATCGATTATCACACACACACACACACACACACACACTTTCTTAAATACCCCTGTGAAACTCACACGTTGCTTCCACCAAATCAGGAAGACAAAAATGGGAACACACACATGCACGCTTTATGCAGTGACGCACACAGATCACATATACACATAATCACATGCACTGACACATTAATATTTCCTAATGCAGACACACACACACACACACACACACACACTGAAACATGCTGGCAGTTGTGAGTGAGTGTTAACGTGGGTTTGGACACTCTGGGAGCTCCATGCTCTCATGCTGCTGATCCAGTAATGTTAGCAGAGCGGCGGCCGCCACTTAATGGTCATTAACTGTCAGTCAAAAGGGGGAAAGTGGAGAAAAGAGTGACGGCTGTTGAGTTCGTTGTCCAGACCGAACTGGACCGGAGCACCGCTTTCACTCTCTTACGGTACAAAAACACTTCCTTCAGCGACAGTGTGGGCGCCTCGGATTGTTGTCCATGCTGACGAATGCTTATGGGTTGTTTTTTTGCACTGATGTCACTTTTTCACACGGAACAAGGAACCATTACCGCAAAACAAATCTGCTGCGGCTGCTGTGAATGTGTCGAGCTGCAACACCAGCGGGGAAATATATGTAGTAAAAGGCCATCTGGATTCAAAATGATCCTTAACACGTACTCGACAGTGGTTAGGGGGCGAACACTGCCATTAAGCACGGTGTGTACGGCTCGCTAGAGACGGCAGCTCCATCATAGTTTGCACAGAGACCCACAAACCGACAAATAAAGGTGTTAACTCTATTTTCACAGAGGTGCAAGACCTCAAAGATATCACCGCATTTGCACCTTTCACTTCTTAAAAATCCATACAGAGATACAACATTTGTCTTCACATCACCTTCAGTGTTGCTCATTTCTGTTCTGTAAATGTACACGACGCACCAGCCCTTCACATATCAGCTATCCCACACTTATTCACCCTCTCGTACTCTCACTAACCATCTGCCAGATGTGTGTGGAGGTCAGCAGAGCGTGATGGAGGGAAGAGGAGGAGGAGGAGGGGATAGAGGTATAATTTCACACCTGTCAGGTTCGTGGCCTCAGGCGAGGGAGATGAGGGAGAGGTGAGAAGTCCGAACAACTCCTTCCTCTCCTTTCTGCTTTTGTTTAAAGAGCATGTGCAGACGATCCACCAGGCCGTTCTTTAAGTGTAGCTGTGAGATAGAAATGTTCCAGCATGTTTTACTGCAGCAAAACAACAAAATGGTTAAACTTTTCCGTCACCTGTTCACCTGTAGTTCACCTCTAGTTGCCACCATGAGTGGTATTTTTCCTTTAGTGCCCCCATCAGGTGCAAAATGTTGCCCAAACACCTGCAAAATTACTGTGTTTAGTACTAATTACAACATTTTAGCATGCTAACGTGCTAAAATGGTGAAGTACAGCCTCATAGAGCTGCTAGCATGGCTGTGGGCTGTAGTTTTGTTATCTAATGTATGTGAATTAACTACTTTAGCTTTGAATTCTCACTGTACTTATCAATCTTGTTTCCAGTGCAACAACTCTGATAAACCCACTGAACACTTCCTGCCCTGCAGCAAACAGCACGCACACGATGTTAGCGACTAGCTGGTGAACATTAAGGTGTCGGTGGAGACTAAAACAGCTGATGTCAGTGTGTAAATGAATGTCCAAACAGTGAAATGTTGGCGAACTTTCGCCTAAAACAACTTGGGGAAGTAAAGAATGCCCCCACGGCTGCTTTAAAACTGTACAAAGTTACTCATGTCGCTGCAGAATGATCAATACCACAAAACAAATAAATTAGGTACGTCTGACTCTGAGATTTATGGAAAAATTTAGTTTTATAAGTTCTTTTAGCTCCAATTATTACATAAAAACAGAGTTTCCAGTCCACTGTGCTGCACGTTTTATTACTGCAGCTTTATCATAAATACAACTTTCATCTTGATGAAATAAAAACAATATATAAACACAGCTCAAAAGGATTATAGGAACAAAAGGTGAACCCCCTTCGAATACGCAGCAAGATTATTTTATTAAAACATTGGCACACGAGATAACGATATAGTTTTCAAAGCATGACACACTTTGAAAAGTATACCGCTATCGTGTGCACAAAATATCCTGTTGAGTAGTATAAGATGCTAATAAGAAAAAGATCACAAGTAATGAGAAAAAGATATCAATAAGAGATTTTATTTTGTGTGTGTGCGCGTGTGTGTGTGTGTGTGTGTGTGTGTGTGTGTGTGTGTGTGTGATGAAAGCAGTCGAGCCCTTGCCCTGGTGTTGAACTGTGGGTCTGTGCGTGATTATGAGAAGAGAGAAGAATGTGGTTCACTAACAACACGAGCCCCGAGGACGGTGCCTTCCCAGGCTGTAAAACACATTCTGGTGCTACACACACACACACACACACACACACACACACACACACACACCATCACTGAGATGGACGCCCTGCTGGTTTCAAACTCAACAGCTGTCGGGGTGTGAAACCTGATGATAAAAGCTGGAGAGACCGGCAGAGGCATCGTCCAACTTTTTGATAATAAGGTGATACTTTACTGATCCAGCAAGGAGGTCAAAGGTCAGAGTTAAGCCACGGAGCAGCACCCCCGGAGCTGGAGCTGGAAGAGATTTAGGGACTTTCTCACTAATGCTTCACCAATCAATATCTTCTTTATAGGAACAGTAAATCAAAAAGACTTGTGAGTGATGTGAAAGTGAGAAATCTAGCTATTGAGTTCATTTGTTTCATTTTTGGAGTTATGATGTGCTAATGTGCTACTTTTTTTATTCGCTTTGACAGTTTGAATAAATATATAGACAATAAAAAGGCCTTTTTGCCTCTTTTTAGCTCATTGTTTTGGCTTTATGGCACAATTACTGTATAGCTCAATCAGTTTCGCTCTGATCAAACCCTCTGAACACGACCTGCTCGGCACCAAACAGCAGATCAAAGGTAGCGACTAGAAACTAGAGCATCAGAAGTGCCGGATTGTCTTCTCAGAGCTAAAAGAGGAGCGAGTATTTCACTTACAGTCATCAGATGGACACGAATAAAGACAATACACAAATGTCACCAGGCACCAGTCATAGTTTTTCGACTAAAGTGAAAATCGCTGCCACTTCATGAAGCGTTAAAGTCTTAAGAGCAGATCACAACATCACGGCCATCAAGCCTAACGATCTATAAACATGACTTTTATCACATCGTCAATATGGAAATGAATGCAGGGAGTTTCATATTTTTATTGCATTATTAGAAATGACACCCCATAAACAAGTAATATAATAGCCTGTCTCCTAAAATGTGTTTTAAGATCTCTCGGGGGTTTAATATCTGATGACGCCATGCGCCAACAGTCGCAGAGAGCATGTGTCACCTCCGGCGCCGCGGGGCAGTAATGACCCGGACAAAGTGAATTTATCAACCAGGACCACAGTGAGGCTAAGTGGAGGGTCGGAGGGGTGGAGGGGGGGGGGGGTCTGAGAGTCTCTGCTTTTATTATTCAGTGTTTTGATATTTATGAGATGGATTGATGGCACGCAGAAAGCAGGGGAGCTCGTTGGTGTAATTTACAGCTCATCAGAGGTCAAAGGAGCCGTCAGGACATGACGACATCATGCAAATAATCTGCAGCGTGGACAGAGACACAGATTGAACCTTTTAATACACGTTTTGCCTCCTCCATATGTGTTAAATAACACAATCAATTACATTATGAGCTCAGAAATCAGTTTATTCAGCTTTCATATTTGAGTTTGTGCTGCAAAGCGACACAGATGCAGAGTGGAGGTGGAACTATTAACTCATAGTCTTCCCTGTTTGATTTAGGGGGATTATACTAAGAAGTAAGTTGAGAATGGATGCATTAGTAATGTTAAAAGTTAATTTAAATAGTAAAAAGATGCCATCTTTTAATAAATAATTAAATAAATAAGACATAATCGCTGAAAGAAAGTAAATCCCCAAAGAGATTCATCAGATGAGTGTGAGCTGTCAAAGCTGTCAAACTCCTCAGTTCATCATTAGGAAACACACACACACACACACACACACACACACACACACACACTCACACACTGCAGGGGTCTTGATATACGAGGTTGCGGTCATGTGTTCGGCTCGCGGTTGCCGCCGCTGCCGCCGGTGGCGATTGAATCGCAGACCACAATGATGTCATATCTGTCTGGCGTGATAGTGTGTGTGTGTGTGTGTGTGTGTGTGTGTGTGTGTGTGTGTGTGTGTGTTTGGTTGGAAGTTATAAAAGCCCACTGACCTCAGCTTTACAGTAAATCTCTCCCATTTTTCACCCTTAAGATGAGACTTGATGCCACATGTGCAATTACCGGCGGTGATCTGAGCCCGGAGGGTTGATCTATGGAGACTCACCCGGGATTACCTCGGCGGCCATTACTGAGGGCACGAGAAGACGCGTCGTCATATTTAAAAATGGAAATCATGATGTGCAGTCAGGATTTTAGGGAAAATGAATGGATGGACCAACATTTATCACCTCCTTTAAGTGGTGGATGCAGGGACAATGTTTAATATGCTGTGGTCACACGATGAACTTGTTTTTAACCAATCAAACTGGAGGAATGATGTCGGGAAGTTGCTGAATTGTGATGTCAATTTAAACGTGTCTTTCCAGGTCAAGTGATAACCGCTTTAAAACAAACATTGCTTTGTTTTAGATGCACATTTTGCATGCAGTGACTTAACAATTCATTTAAATTCACTAGGGAGATTGAAAACACCAACGTCCGCCGGTCGGTTTTTCCCTCCTGAGATATCTCAACAACTGTCGGATGGATTCCATGTGGTACAGAGATGCATGTTCCCCAGTGGATTATCTGTAACAACTTAATAACTCCATCATCAGGTCTGAATTCCAGTTTGCCCAGTGCTTCTGAGTTACAACCAAATACCTGCAAAACTAATGTTATTCCCATCAGTCCCAGCTGTGCTTTGTGTGTGTGTAGTGCTAATTAGCATGCTAACAGGCTAAACTAATCATGTAATGCAGGCAAAGATCCTTAATAGTTCCTGTGAAATTGGGCCAAAAGAATGAAATAGTTCAAACTGTCGGTGCAGCTTTGCTATCTCTAACAAAAAAACAAAGTCTCTATTAATTTAGATTTTTTTTTATCTGTATTTATTGTCCTTTTAAATGCAACTTTATCCTGAGTCGTCCCGACGTAAGGACACATCTTGTCCCAGGGATTCTCCGCTGTCTATCCATCCTTCACCAGTCCGTCCTCAGATATCTCCCTGCAGGTGGTCCCTCTGTTATTGTCTTCCCCAGGTGTCTAAATACTAAGATGCTGAAAGACGTGACGGGTTCCTGGAGGGATGAAGGCTGTTCTGGTTGCTCACACACTGATGCAGGTATTAGGGTCAGGTGCAGAGGACAGATGCCTCATTATCCACCTTTTTAATCAGAACCTTTTCTTTCTCTCACCCCTTTTTCATTTCGGGTAATAAAGTACCAGACAACAATGAGCAGAGACAGGTAGAAAACAAACAAGAAAAGTATATGGGAATTAGAAATGACAAGAAAAGACAGTTATTTAAAACATCCAAATGCTAAACACGTATTTGTAGACGCACATCTTTTATTCTCTCTCCACTGGGTCTTTGATCTCTGTGTCATCCATCTCTCTGCACCTTTCTGTTTGGACGTTTTTCATCGATTGTCCTGACAGAAAAGTAATTTGTTCTCTGTCTGGCCTCGCTGGGCGACGCGCAGACACGGCAGAGGCAGTTATTGCCTTCCTCGTCAGAGCAGTTGAACTTTCGCCTGCTGTTTGACACACGTGTCAACCTGTTGCTTCGAAAGCCTGCTTGTTTAAGGCTGACGTGAGTCTTAATGAAAAATGTGTGCAGATAGAAGATATCACAGTGAAGAGGACAAACAACTACTCGACCTCCAAACTGGAGTCCTGTGCTTCCTGTGATCTTCTGCTGGACCCTCTCTGACCTGTAAATATCCACTTCTTTCAAACTCCGTGTCCCCAGTTGGCAACACATTCAGGGGCCACATCCCTCTAAGGACGCTGTCTAAGAAGATGCAGACTTTATAGAACACGATGGCCAAACAGAGCTTTGTTAAATGAGACGGTCGGGTCTATGGGAGGGTTTTTTAACATTCGTATACTTGGCTGTGTTAATTGACGGGAGATTTGTGAACACCATTTGGTCTTATGTGCGATTAATCTGAAAAGGATCCAGCTGTTCGATGCCGTATTTGAAGGATCTGAACTGAGACACAGCTACAGACTCTGGGTTACAATTCTCCAGTCTGAAGAAACCTGAGGGGTGTCACCTGAGTACAGGAGTAGTGGTGTCCTCTGTAGCTGCTAGATAGACTTTCTAATGTAAAATAAAAGTGTAACGAAGAAGACAAGTTAGAAAAGCAGCATGATTCCAGCAGCAGCTCTTCTGTATGAGCAGATGTTTACCTTGATCACCTTACCTTACCTTAAGTTCCCCCACCCTGCATCCTCTCCTCCGTCCTTGCCACCCTGTTCTCCGTCCATCCTCGAGGGTCAGATGTTGGCTGTGTTGTTGTTCTTTTTCCATTTCATTCCTTCTCTCTCACTCTCTCGGCAGAAATGCTTTATTGTGGCTTTTGGTGTTTCGGTGGAATTATTCCTCCTTACCCCCCGAGCTTTGGCCAATGACGGAATAAGCCCACGGTAATTCCTCAGCGCTAACCACAAACATGCTTTCCGAGTGTGTGTGTTGGTGCATGTGTGTGATTGTGGGCACTGTGTTTGCGCTCTGACGTCTATGGAAAAGAGTTCCCTCTCTCTTCGCCTCGACGACGCTACGGGGTCATACGTGTGTGACAGAGAGAGAGAGAGAGAGAGGTTACTTTAGTGCAAGGAGAGAGAGCGCAGCTGCTTACAGAAAGCAACAACACTGCATTAACAGGATGACTTTATAATGACCACTGGATGACTGATTTGACTTTTTCCACTTATCTCTTCACTTATAACATTACAAGTAATTACAGCCTTGTCAAACAACCAGGATTCATCCACAGTTGAGATTCCTGGTCCCAGACATCCTGCATCAATCAAACAGCATGTTCTGGAGTCTCAGTTTCTGCTACCGCTGCTCGTGCTAACTGTCCGCTGGATCTACATGAATCTTTAGCACATCTGTCTTGTTAGCATCTGCGGTAACTAGCTTCCCAAGTGACTGCAAGCTAGTTTGCTTGGAAAGCTAGCTTGTGACTGACTAGCGCTAGCATGCCGCCGCAGCAGGGTACGTTAGCTTCTGCAACGACATATTTTTTCGAGAATGATCGACAGGTGATTTTCAGGTGTGACGCAGCCTTAAGTTTAGTCTGATAACGTCCAGGTGTGTTTGAGACTTTTATATTATGAGTGTAATAACTGCTTCCACTCGTTCTGCTTATTTTAAAGCCTCTATGAACTATGGACGGTTACTCACCCATTAACTGGAATAAAATAAATACAAAAACAAGATGTAAAAATGTCAAATATACAATAAAACACCCATCTTGGGAATGCATTTGATGCATTTTTTAGGGCACACACAAAGTGTTTCAAGTAAACATTAGATAACATGCTCTGATTGGTTGGAATGGGGCCTGCTGAACGCTCAATACATGGGACAGACTCCACCCACTGTGAAAACACACACACACACACACACACACACACACACACACACACATGTCAGCCAGTCCTGTGTGTGACCTTGTGCCCTTTGCATGTACATGTCACAGGAATGTCACAGGAATGCCTTGTAGTCGAGGTGCTGAGAGCTCATTTGTGTGTGTGTGTGTGTGTGTGTCTGTGTCTGTGTCTGTGTCTGTGTGTGTGTGTGTGTGTGTGTGTGTGTGTGTGTGTTGTAAAGGTGTCGAAAGATCAGTCACAGGGTCCGACTGCACCCCTCTCCTGCTAAACAATACCAGCTGAGGTACCAGGGTCACACACACACACACACACACACACACACACACACACACACACACACACACACACCAAACTGTAAAGAATCTGTCTCCATAGAGAGAAAGATTTTTTAAATACACCAACACCTTGACAGCCAAGCTATAAAGGCTCACTGTACACATAAGGTGTGTTTACATCCACCTTGTGTAACGCACATGTGAAGGAAACAGATTTTTGTTCTGCTTCTGCTTGTTGTCCTGTAGACGAAGCATTATTTCATGATGCCACTCAGAGGTTCAGGCCTCCCCTCGGTGAGAAAACTCACAACAATAAAGACTAAACAGAGCCGAGGCGTCAGAGTTAACACGGCTTTCTCCAAAACCAAGAGATATGTAGTTTACACGGATATAAAACTCAGAGAAAAGCAGTAAATCTTCACAGCTGGGAAGCTGGAACTAATGCATGTCTGTTTGGAAATGCTTTAAATGATTCATCCATTATCAACATAGTTATATAAATAAATGATTCTTCTGTTGATCCACTAACAAACTCAAGACTTCAGGTTTCTTCTGTGGGTTCACGAGGGGACACGAGTGGCACAATTATCAGTTCTTTTTTGTTTTCGGAGATGAAATAAACCGAATCCACGTATCCAGAAGAAGCAGATCTGCTGTGGCAGAGGAACATTCGGTGGCACATTATTTGAAACACACTTGGACAATTTTGATTTCTGTTCCACCTGCGAGCAATCTTACGTTCTCACATGTCAAACACAAATGTTTAGATGCAGGAAGTCAAACCGGCTGCGTTCCCCAGAGTGGCTGAGAACATTTTAATGTTTAACAGCAAGAGAAGAGAAATCCTCACAAGATGCTTCCCCTGACATCCAGTTTCTACAACCAGGAGCAGTTGTTTGGTGCTGGACGGCGCCGGGAAAACAGGACAAGTGGTCAGTGAGAGGAAGTGAGTGGTCAGGGGTGGAGCTAGGGTCAGGTTCAGGTCAGGGTGGGGGTGGAGGAGGGCAGCCACGCGGTGGTGAATGTTAAGCTGGTGGTTGGAGTTAAAGACACAGTAAAGGTTAAGGTGGGTCGGGTGGTGGCGAAGGTCAAACGGCGAGGGAGCGCAGACGAGATGACATCATTTGTTTGTCCAGATTTTGTCCACAGAACGACTGGTGTGTGTGTGTGTGTGTGTGTGTGTGTGTATGTGTGTGTGTGTGTGTGTGTGTGTGTGTATGTGTGTGTGTGTGCGGGAGCGCCACCAACCTCGCTCAGCCAGTAAATCTGACAGAACATTTGTTTGGCCTCTGAACCGTGATCACCCCTCAGAGTCCTCTTTCTCTCTCTCTCTCTCTCTCTCTCTCTCTCTCTCTCTGTCTCTCTCTCTCTCTCTCTGTGTGTGTGTGTGTGTGTGTGTGTGTGTGTGTGCATGTGCGTGCAGAAGCTGACCCTGATCCACGTCAACAGTAACCAGTGTCTGGACAAGGCCAGCGAGGAGGACAGCCAGGTGCCCAGCGTCAGAGACTGCTCACACACGCGCTCCCAACAGTGGCTACTCCGCAACGTCACACTACCAGAGGTCTTCTGACCACTCTCCGCACGCTCATAAACACACACACTCACACACACAGCGGCCCAGAGTAAGCAATCATGGGAACAGACTGTTTATTAAAATTGGGCATCAGGAAAGGAAAGGAAAGGCTTCCCATGAAGGGGATTCAGGAAGAGAGGAGGACGGACTGGACGGTACTACCTCTGCCAGAGATCAGAGCGAGGAGTGTGTTTGATCCTCCTCAGAGCGAGCAGAGAGGAAAGACTCCCTCTAGGAGATCATGGCTGTTGTTTTGTTTTGTTTTTAAAAGAGATTTTAACCACGGAGAGTGACTCGCTCCTGGGCGTGAACATGAGACTGGCTGGTGGGGACAAAGCAGTCCACCCCTTAACTCATCACTTAACGTTTACTGACGGCCTCTTCTTAGAGAGTGTGCGCCCTTATTTGTGCGTGAATGTGTATTATGAGACGAATGTATGCTTTGAGAAGGGGGCTGAATTCCTTGGGGTTTTTTTTCTTCTTTTTTTCTTTTATTTAAATTTTTAATGGATTTTAAAAATGAACTCTGAACTATGAAGAAGGGTGCATGTGTAAGTGAGCGACTGAGTGAGTGTGTGTTCGTGTGCGTGTGTGTGCGTGCGAGACATGTATTCCTGTGTCAGAGGCCCTCCTACAGTCTTGCAGCAGTGTATGTCTCCCTCTGGTGTTACTCCTCGGCATTTCATCCTACAGACTAAAGCCTCCTCGCTGAGGAATTTCCAAGGGACAGCACATTTAAAAAGAAACAATCCAACAAGAGGACCCGACGTCTGCCACTGGCAGAGATCTAGAGATAGAGAAATATGATGTTTGTGATATCTTGAGATTTCTATGTCCAGTTTTTACATGGTTTTGTCTGTTTCTACAGTCCTGTGAGAGTGCAACAGAGCAGTAACCCTAGTCTGTCTGTCCGTCTGTTGTCTTTAAAGATGTTTAACATAGAGCTAACACACACTCACACACACACACACAGAGGACTCTTCATGTGTAACTGATGTTCACTGCCTAATGTAGTGTTAAACTGTTGGGAACTCTCCCATGAAGCACTACATAGCCACACACACAACTTGTATACATATAGGAAAAAAATCCATTTTCTCATATCTTCTTCTCAATGACCTCTTTAAAAAGTACACTCCAAGGGCTTCTTTCCTCCAGTGGAGTGTGTGGATGGATGTGTGCGTATGTGTGCGTGTGCGAGCGAGCTCGTGTCTTCAGTACCAATCTCAGTCCATCAGCTCCCTGTTTACTAGAACAAAGCTCTCAGATTCCCTCGCTGGTGGACATCCAGAGCCCGTAGCGTAGACTGACGGCTGATCAGCGCATCCCTGCGTTCGTTGTACAAAAGAGCAAAAGCTGCTTTTATTTTCTAAACAGAGCCGAGTCTCTGCACTCTCCCGAGGACGCGTCTACAGCAGGAAAGGAAGCCTGGAAAGCGTCCGTTAGAATATCAGAGACATCGCAGAGGTGTGTTAGGAGACCTGATCGGGGACAGAATAACAATTGAAGAGAGCAGAAGGGTCAAACTATGGATTACGAAGAGCGTATCAGCAGCAGACATATCTTAATCCATAACTACATATCTCACTTTGCAATCTCATCTGCAGTATTTCAATATTCATATCTCAGTGAGTCAGACATCTTAACAGTTAAATCAGTGTCATTGTCATTTCAACCATCATGCTTCATTCTTTTGTTGTTGTTGTTTCACTCCTGCGGCTGCGAGTCAGGGCAGGAAATTGACATCATAAAGTTTTTAACCATTTTGGCTTCCTCCAGTGGAGGAGGGGTTTACACAAAGGACAATGGGTTCATCTCTGTTGTGGACGTGGTAGTGAGAGGCGGCCGTGGGCTGGTTTCATGTCTGAGCGAGTGTCTGTGCGGTGAAGATGTTAACAGGGAGGGGTTTTGGATCGTGAGACAGAGGGAGTGTAACGATTGTTCTGATTTTATTTTGGGGGGGTTGGGTTTGAAGTTAACCGACATGTCCAGGCTTCCACACTGAGCTGATCCAAATGTAGAAAATAAAGGCGAAAAAGTTTACAGAACAATACGAGAAAAATGTTGATCTCTGCCTCTTTTTGTCTGCACACACACACACACACACACACACACACACACACACACACACACACACTCACACACACACACTCAAAACACGCAGTTTCTCTTCAGCCAGAAACAGTAACAGCTCACAGACCGGGAGTTAAGTTTGAGTTTAACTGAGTTCTAACTGATACTGAAGGTTTTAGGCCAATATCCGTATTTTAGAGTTTGAGAGTTGAGAAAATGTAAAAACAGCATTCATTCTTGACCTTGAAAAAACAAAAAAGAAGTGCACCAACCAATGTCTCCTGAAAGGTTTTCTTGTGATCTTTCATTGTTCCGCTCCAAAAAGGCCCATTGTGGGATTCAGTTTTGAACAGATTTAACAAGAGTTGGGCTCTGTGGCAACCACATGGTCATGGGATTGTGAAATGTGACCACTGCTGCACGAGGCACCCATGGGTGTTAAAAGATTGTAATCTCTCCTATCTGGCCACAGTGGGAAGTCTGGGCAGAAGCAAGATGAGTGTTAATAAACATGGTAGTGCAGCGAGGAGGTAATCGAGTCAGGCAGCAGACTCGCTGCATGTTTTGTGGAGAGTGGATTATTCAAATTCCTTCACTAGCTCTGCTGAATTATTCATTTGTCTGGATTGGACCCTCCGAGAGCCATCAGGAAGACAGATTACACAACAGTGTTTTGCATACGCAGACATATCGTGCTCTCCAAGATGCACTGCTCTCACATCATCAGTGGTCAGACAGTCCGAGAACTCATGTCCAAAAGCCAGTCAGCAGAGTGAGTTTCCTCCACTTCCTCCATCTCCTCAGTGAAGATTAACCTGTCCTGTAGATCCAAGAAAAGTCTTCTTCAAGGACACACCTCGCTGTCTGGTCGCCCTGTGTGAGAGTGAAATGAGTGATTCTGCCGTTAAGGAGCTTTGGAGCTGCGAGAGCTCAGGAAGACTCTGCTCTGGTTTATGTGCTGTAGACATCAGAGGAACTGTGTTGAGTCTTTTGATCTGAAGAAATGGATCAAAGCCGAATCAGGCAGCGGCCCAGAGGGAAACTCCACGAATATCCAAGCGTGCGTCCATCTAATTTTGTTATTTTATTGATCCTTGTTTGTGAAATCGGCTTGTATTTTATTATTAAGACACTGCGCTAATTCATTAATTTAGACTCATCTTTGATTTTGTGAAACTGGTCGTATGTCGAATTTTTGGTTGAATGTTTTCTCACAAAGATATAAAGCTATAAATTGTAGATACATTTCACTCATCTAGAAATATTAACAGTATTAAGTATTGAGAAAATTGTGTCATTACATCAGGAGTTTAAAACGTAATGTGATTTTCTTTTTCTGGGAATTTCTTGCTTTGACAGAACTTTTTATTTTCTGTTCAAAAGCAGATTTAATCATGTTTGACAAACATTGCATTAATCCGATCAGAATCAGAAATCCTTTATTAGGCTCGCAGTGGAGACATTTACATTGTTGCAGCAAAAGTGTTGAGTGCAGAAGAGAAGAATAAAATCCAATAAGTGTAAACAGAAAAAAAAATACAATAAGTAACATGGTAAAACATGTACACGTAATGACATGTAGTCACACTTCTCAATAATAAGTACTGAAATAAATTTAGTGCAAAGGAAGTAGCAGCCAGTAATAACATTATACTATGAAGGTCTATATATCTATATATTGCACATTGTTGTCAGTATTGCACACCAGTGTGGTAGTAGCAGTTGTATAGTGGTCTCCCAGGGTCCGTGGTGGTTGTACAGTCTGACCGCCGCCGAAAGGAAGGACCTGCGGTATCTCCTGCGGTAACCATCACATTGTACAGGGCCAGCTTTTAACAAGCCACAGTGCTCATTTTAAACCTTTTGAAGCCTTAACCTGAGAGGCCGCAACCGGCACTATCATCTGAGGATAATAAGAGGTATTATTTTCTGGTCGATTCTTTCTATGAGTTGAATAAAGTCTCTGATGTTAGAATATGGTCTTGAAATGAAATCTGCTTCGCTTTCTTACAGATTGTCAGTGTTTGAAGTCCCCTGGAAGGCCAAGGTTTAATTCAGCATCAGCTCTCAGGTAGGAAGCTTTCAGGGCTCACTGTGTGAGCCAAACGCTTCATGGTGTTTTTTCAATTATAGTGGATGCATTTTAGTCTGAATAAAGCCATCATCAAAAAATTACAAATGGCAAGCTTCAAAAAGCATCTCCTTTGTATTTTTCACACACCTTCCCCTGTTCCCAAAACATTTAAAACTTCAGTCTCATCCAGCCCACATAGTTTTTCTCTCAGTATCATAGTTTCTACAATACAACATTAAAATCCTCAGACCGGACCAACCTGTTTGGTATTTGGATTGCTATGACAGTGAAAATGGCCAAATTAAATATTTACCTTGAAACAAATAAAACCTTCCTCCGAGTGCTGAAATTAGTAATTTGTATTGACCAAAAATTCCTTAATATTTATATTGTTTACAGTACTACCCTAAAAGCAAAAAGGCCAAACATTCGCCTCTACAAGCTTCTGACAGGTTTGGCCAAATTAATTATTTACCTTGAAACAAATAAGAAAACCCTCCTCAGAGTGCTGAAATTAGTCATTTGGATTGACAAAAGATTCCTCAAATTTTTGAGGATATTATGTGTATATCATTGCAGTGATGGAAAGTAAGTATTGCTAGTTTGTATATTTCTCTACTTTATATTTCTACCCCACTACATTTCAGAGAAGATTTGCACTCTTTACTCCATTATATTTATTTGATATCATAAGTTATAAGTTACTTTACAGATTTAGATTTTAAATCAAAAATGTATCAATTTATAAAATATGATCTGGGACTTTTACTGAAATGTAGCAGTTTTACATTCTTGTAGTGGTACTTTAACTAGAGTAAAAGATCTGTGTAGAAAATCCAATCCCACTCTAACCTGCCTCTCTGCTTCCTGGGTGGGCGGAGCCTCACAATTTTTGCAGGCAGCCGGCTCACCTGTGGCAAACATGTTGAGAACAAAAATGTGGTTGCCTCCTCTCCAATAGTTTGATCTTCATGTGTAAGTTTCCTTTGGTTTGAAATGAAAAATATACCAGCTTTAGTAGTTTGATTTGTTTACTGTGCTGATTAAGTTTCAGTAAGGCAGGAGTGTGAAGTTATTTCTTCATTCCTAGGGTTACACATTGTTGTTTGAAGTTTTTAATTACTTTTGTTGAATAATTAAATCATTGAAATTAGATTAACGTCCTTATCCTCAGATAAACTAGTTAAACTATCCTTCCCTAATCTGAGTACTTCTTCCTCCACTATATTATATATATATTTTTAAAGAATCCTCAGACTGTGAAAACAATCATTCATCGCCGTCCTAATTCAGTCAAAAAGCAAACTACTAATAATGAGGCACCCAACAAAGCCACTGTAGTTTAAATTGTTTATTCTGTCAGTGCATATCCAGTAGTTTAAACAGTGAAACCGTTGCTAAGTCACACATTGTCCCAACCCAAATAAAGTCACAGCCCTCCCACCCTCAAGCAGCTAACACAGTAGCCATTTATGAGCAATGTGTCGCATTACATAAGCAATTCATCTGCACAGCTTGTTTATTAAAGCTTCAAGTGATGTAAACTACTTAATACACCCTGTTAAAGTGCTCAGAATTAAGTTTAAGAATTTAGTATTTTTTTCAAAAATTCTCAAACGTGCTTGAACACAGATGGAACAGCTAAGCATGTTAAAAATGACACGCTGGGTTATATGTATGTGTGTTTAAAAAAAAAAAAAGTTAAGCTTGAAATAAATAAAAAATGTAAAAATGGAATCCCCTCACTAATCCTCGTCTCTGGATTCAGACCAGATTTCCTGAAAACACGACATCTAATCTGATCCATTAAAAGAAGGTGTCATCAGTCTAAAGACACTTGCTCTGATTCAACCGTACAGATACTAAAAAAGTGAAGCGGTGGTAATAACCTGATCCAGGAAAAGCAGGAGTGTGTCTTTGTTAACGCAGAGATCTAGTGTTATAAACTCACAGCTATCACCGAAATGTGAAGGACAAATTAAGTTAAACCAAGAAACAGTCGTCGGCTCCTTCTCTTGAGGACTTTCTATGGCAAGAAGGGTTCAGTTCACATTTCTACAAACCGGCCTTCACTACAAGCTCTACTTGAGCCTCCATGAGGCGAGAGGTAGGGAGTACAAATATTGCACAAACCACATGTGCAGGGTGAAAATCGGGGGCTTTGTAGATAAAATATCTTACAATTCACCCCAGACCCGCTAGATAATTTTAGACATTTTTAAACATTACAAAATCAATTTAGGCACTGGGTTCTGGGACATGTGATTAGTATCAACATCTCCCCCATTCATAATCAGAAAGCCCAATGTCATTGGTCCACATTTGGAGTCAGGATGAAAGCTCACATCTGTCATTTCTAGGGTCTTGAAGAGCAGCTTGCGCCATGTTGTTCCAAGACTAACGGTTCTGGTAAGCAGACAGCATCACGGGTGACCAGCCGTTGCGCCATCATCTGTTCTCGGTCGGGGGCCGGCTCAAGTAGAGCCGGGCGCCGCAGAGAGGAGCTTCGGGGAAGGGAGCGCTTCCCCTGAGGAATCAGCCAATAGGAAGCCAGGTGACGTTCCACAGGGACACACCCCTCTCACTCACTGGCCCTCTTCAGGACAGAGGGGGTGGAGTCTGTAAAGGTCCTGAGAACGGCAGGCAAAGGACAATGAAAGTGTGGCTGCATTTGTATGGCGACGATTTTAATTGCTCTCTGAATTTAGATCTGATCTTTACCTCATTGGGTGTAGCGGCCAGGTGGACTGCACCGGTGTTGGCAGGGCAGAGCTGGGGCTCATCAGCATGGCACTGTAGATGTTGGCTGCAACCACCAGGATGCAGAGGAGGATGGGCCCGATGATGGCGCCCTCCAGACCCAGATAGTACGCTCCGCCTGCCACTGCCAGACCAGTCAGATACGGGTGTCCACCCCTAACACAAGAAGACAGATCCACACAAAGAAATACGTCGAAATTATATGAAATTTGAAAATATAAAATGTATATTTATATATTTGACTTTCACATACACATAAAATCATGATTGATAATTACATTTCTCAAAGCACACCAAACATTTATTTATTTATAAGTATAGCTTTATGGCAACAATTCATTGTTGAATGTAAGAGTGTGAATGCACCATCACAGAGAGGTGTGAAAATTGTCCCTGGTTGCAAACAAACAACTTTGATAAAAAAAATATTTATGTTTATTTATTAACCGATTGTTATCATGGTACCAAGCTGATTTTTACCATGTACTGAAACGATAGAACACAAGTCCTAAATGCAAAGTATGCTTGATGTAAATTTTGTGACTTGAATTAGTTCTTACAAGTACAGTATATTTTCTCCATCATAAAGCTGCCGGTGTGTTGAAGTCTGATTCCCCAAGTAGTCCGTTTTTTGCGAGACGCACTAACGTTAACCTAAATTAATTCCTGACCATGAAGGGCATCGTTACAGGAAACAGACTTCGACACACGTCCGAGCTGCCAATAACAGCTGAGATGGAACATTATCTGGCCGCTGACTGGTGTTGTTTTCTATCTCAAACAGCTGACAGTTTATAAAACAGACCGAGGCAAAGGGTGAAGTCTATAAATAGTGTGTCCAACAGAATGGTTTGCCTTCAAATCCATATTCGAGTACCGGCCGGGCAGTGGGTTGGTTGAAATGTGATCAAATGTGTCAATGTTACGAGGGGAAGCTCAAATAAACACACAAGCTGTAATCAGCGTGGCGCGTACATACCCTGATATGTCAGAGTAGATGGCCGTGTCTACGAAATACGTTGGAAGCAGATGACAGATCAGCAGCAGCACGGCCTTGACGCCTTCACCCTGCACCAGCCACAGGTCACACATCGCTGGCACCGCTGCCCAGTAGGTCCCCAGGAATGGCACCGCACCCAGGATGGCAGCCAGGGCTGCAGGCCAGGAGCGAGAGAGAGAGGTATTCAAAGAGTGGGACAATACGGACCGTGGCTTGGCAGGTGCAGGTATAGTGACGATCTGCTGTGAACACGCTGACTCACCAGAAGGAATGAAGACGATGTTGATGCCAAAGATGGTGTGAGTGAGCCAAGTGTAGAGGCCGTAGAAGCCCGCCATTTTCAGAGAGGCGTCAAACACTCCTCTTCAAAGCAAACACTCAAGGTCAGAATCTCCTTGAGGTACGTGTTTATATTGTTTAAATGTCACTGATTCAGTGTGTGTGTGTGTGTGTGTGAGACTACCTGATGGCCTCTTCTACAGACTGGCCTATGATATTTGAGGACGGTCCAGGCTGGGAGAGGGGGGTCAGGCTAATCACCCATTTGACCGGTTTGTAGTATTCACCGCTGGAGCTCAGTAGGTAGAAGAGAGTGGTCAGGAAAATCACCTGCGTACCAACACAAATATGTGGCAGGGAAAAAATATTATACATCAACTAAGTATTACTTAAAATGATCAGTCTGTCAATCATCACTAAAGCGTGTACAACTTAAAATAATCATGGCCTTCACCATGCAGCTATACAGACGCATCACATTTCAAGATGTGTTACAAATGATTCCAAAAGGTTCCACATAGGATAAATAAAATGGTGATCTGCATTAAGTAGACCAAGAACACATTGTGTTTTTAAAAACAGATGCATACAAATCCACGCGATGGCTACCACACAAGGTCCACCACCAAGCACAACCTTTAGCAAACGTTCAAGGTTGGTGGACAACAATGGAAATAAGTCCATGACATTATTGTTCCATCCCTGATAAAAGTCTGATATGTTGTATTTATTTTGTGATGCACTACGGTAACAAGCACAAAGATACGGTAAATGAGTGTGATCCTGTTTACCCTCCGTTTTGCATGTCTGCAAGTGTAGCACGTAAATAAGGGCGAGCAAGGCGATGCCTCGTAATGTCAATAAAGCAAAGGACACCAAAACCACCCCGTGTCATTTTGTGCCGGGCGGTTAACGTCTCGTACCAGACTCAGTGCAAAGTTGAGCAGAGCTGTGCCGCTGTGGAACAAGACGGTGAAGAGAGTGGTCGTGGTGGAGATGAGGAGGCCAACATTTCTACTCATTACCACCCACAGAGACTCCAGGATCTACAAAACAAGGCAATGGTAAACATGTCATCCGCGGGAACACTGAGACACAGAGTTGTAAATACGTCAACGTTTTATCACCCGCAATTGTTGTAACGACCATTATAGGCTCATCAGGGCAGTGCTGACATTCCAGCATGTTTTATCCAAACCCAAACCTTTTTACAATGAAGCGTCTGTTATGTTGCACGTGATGATGGAGTGACAAATCTATAAAAGCAAAATATATGCAAATACCAGGAAAGCTAAACACACCCAATACTCACAGACAGCAGAGTCTCAATATTCTCCTGCAGAAAGGAGGCGATGTCCTTCCAGTCCAGGATGTCGGCTAGCCAGCTGTTTTGTCTCTGAACCATCATCTTCTGACCACGTTGGCGTCCAGGGTGGGTCATGTTCTGGAAATGGAATGTTTTATGAGACTTGACTTTTTACGGTGACAAATCTTCCCCCTGACATCAAGGAGTTTAATGGACTGGCCCGACCGCACACTACCTTCACAAACCATGAGTGGTACAGTCGGTCCCAGAGCTCCAAAACCTGTTTCTCTATCACAGCTGTGTGGTTCACTTTGTCTCCTAACATCTTATGGAGCTGCACAAAAGAAGAAAGATTCAGACCATCGCGGGCTACTAAAGTGTTCTGTTTTTTGCATCCATATTTTGAGTCCGAAATCAAGAGAGAATATAGAGGCAGTTATTTGTCTTACCCTTTGTGTTATCCATTCTCTACCGTGTTCATAGACATTAGTAGCAGCTGAATTCAGAGCCTTCTGCACTACCTGAGCCTCTGGAAGCAAACTAGAGGTGTGTTCAGATGAGAAATGATAAACTCCAAAAGAGAGCGCACACAAATACAAAGTGTAAACTGTCATACTTGGCCCATTCTGGATGGTTAGACACAGTCTCGTTGATGAGGTTACTGGTTACGTCGATGATGTGAACACTTTCATGATGAACCTGGAAAGATAAAAGTTTCACTGTTATCCGAGACGATGCGAATGCAGTTAAGTGATTCAAAAAGGAGCAAAAACAGTACCATGGCGGTGAGCAGCAGAGCCATGAGCAGGGTCCCAGTGACCAGAAGGAAGATGATGAAGATGCTGATGATTTTATCCAGAGACCGCTCCAACCACACGATCATCTACAGCAGGAACATATTGAAAGAGGAGGAGGGAGGACACAGGCGGGAAGAAATAGAAGAAAGGGGAGAAAGCCGATACAAAGTCAGTCCAATTCTGAAGAGGTTGAATAAACATACAGTGATCAGACACATGGAGAAACCTGCGTCCTTCCCGTGTGAAGAAGCCGCTTTGGATCTAAAAGCTGCCCCCTGTGGCCCGGAGGACAGTAAGGTGGTCGACCGAGTGAACCAAGAGCCAGGATATCTGCACACATGCATGCACACGTCCTTGCACTTAAACATGGAAACATGCAAGTGGAAAACATCCGGCTGTGTGCGATTGAATGCGTGGCTTATCTGTCGGTATCTTTTATTGTTGGAGGCCTGTCCATCAGCGTTTCAAAGTTCATTCTGTTGAACGGTGGTGAAATTCTTAACCCAGGTTTCTCAATGCTCCAAAACTGTGCAAGCAACAGCCGGCTTCTAACAGCTTTAGTCCTCATTTGTGTGTGCGTGTGTGTTAATGTCACAAAAGCCAAGTGTTACTGGAGTCAATGGAAAGCTACTGGAAGAGGCTGTGAGTGGACGCCCCTCTCCCGTAACAGATTACTGGTTTGTGAAGTGAAGGTCCCACTGCATTTCAGCTACACCATATGATGCAGCCATACAGTCCAGAATAAACAGTTTAATCCTCTTAGTGAATGTTGAACGTTTTTTCTCACCGCCTATAAGAATATCGCCTTCATAACAAGAAGGCTTAATGTGGATTAAATCAAGTACAACAAAAGAATGGAAACACCACTTCAGCAAGGACTTTTAAATAACTAAATCAGGCAATTAAACAGGCAAGTTAGTTAAGTGTGTTGAGTATTTATTAGCAGTAGGGGTCTGCTATAGGAGAGGTCCAAATATCACCACCACTTAATACAACACAAAACCACTAATTATGTTGTAAACAGGCCACATGCTCAGTGCAGTAGCTGCATTTCTTAATAAAGCATAAAAATAAATCTTTAAAAACAGATCACCTGTGCCCATGTTTTTCTTCAGTGCTCCATACTCACAAACTGTTAGGTGTTTCCATTGTTTTGTCCATCCCCAGCCCCATTCCCACCCATAAAAGCCCCTGAAGCGTAACCACATCTCTCCAAGGGTTCTCTCAGGGAGACCATGGCCTACCATTTCTCCTCTCTCTTAACCAGAGTTAACATTGTGGCTTATCGACCAACATATATTCAGAAACACTGGCCTCTCCTCCCACTCGGCTCCGATCAGCCACCTTCTCCACGCAGCTCAAACAGCCAAAGCTGCCGGTTAGATCACGGCAGGGAAGGTACGGACGAGGCTGAGGGACCCAAAGAGTCCCACCTCCCCGGCTGTAGCTTCCTGTCAGAATAAAAGCAGGAAGCAAAGGAAGCAGCGAGAGGACAGACATATAGACAAGGATGAGAGGGTGATGACAGTGGATGGGTAAAGTGCCAGTCCAAGCTACTACAAGGTGTGCTCACGGGTTCACACACCCACCCACCCACACATATATATACGGGTTATTCTTTCTTTCTTTCTACTTTCTGTCAGTCTCTCAGCACTCTGCTCCTCCAAATCATTACCTGCTTGTTAAGCCAATGCCAGAGCTTGGGGAGGAGACAAAGAGACATTGGGAAGATTATTATTGGAAAGACCTGTGCAGCAGTCATCGCATGTACCCTTGCAACAAGACCACAGCCTCTCCGGGTACATACAGGAAGTACAGGAGCAGGAGCCTGGCAGGCAGGATTTAACTACAGGCCATACAGGGGGTGGACTGGCTGTACACTAGGAATGCAAATCATCTTTATTATATACATGTATGTTAGTGCAGCTTCAATTTTTGCTTGACTACATTTAAGAATAAATAAAAATAAGCACAAGAGTATGTTTTTTTATTTATCATGGTGCAAATAAAATCCATTTAATCTGTGTACCAATTGGGTCCAAAATCTGAATTAGATTGCAGATTTTCTTTTTTTTGTATGTTTGTAAGTTACTGAAGGAGGTTCCATATACAAGATGTCCTCCTGCACTCGTGTATTGAAGTCCTGAGGGATAGGTGCATCAGAAAAAGGCAAATTACAGAGAAAGGATCCCACACAATGACCAAAACCGATCTGAAACCTGTTGATCAAGGAAATGTTCTGTCTGCAAGCTTCAAACAATGTAAGGAATCCCTCCCTTAGTAAAGAATTGAATGTCCCTACACAGAACTTTAGAGTTGTTATTCATTGTAGAGAATTACACCTTTGCTGAACTATATCAATTCTTACTGAATATGTTTTCCTCTAACCTCTAATCAGCCTTGATAGCCAGTATACTGTCCAAGTTAAAGTGGACAGTGACGAATATTCTACATGAACACTAATAACATTTACCGGTGTAACAGATTTGTGAAATCAAAGACAGAGGAAAGAAGAACAGTGCCTGGACCGGCGGCACCTGGAAATCGGTCAGAGACGTTACCTTGGTGTCGATACGCAGCAGGAACTGAGCCAAGCCTTTGATTGGTCCAGGCAGCAGGGCCTCCTCTCGCTCACGTCCAAGCTTCTCCAGCACCGCCCACCACGAGGTGAGAGTCCGCTCTGCAAAGCTCTTCAGGCCAAAGTGCACCACCAGCTTCTTCAGCACCCACACTAAAGCATCAATGCGACGTTAGTCTGATTACAGCCGATCTGAGAAAGAAGGATATAAAAGGGAGCGTGCATGGATTTGTGTGTGTGTTACCAGCCACAGGGATAGGCAGCAGCTTTAGGATCCAGAGGTTTAGCCAGACCTGAACCAGTACAATGGCCCAGACCAGTAGAATAAAGTAGATATCGCTGGCTCTGTGGGAGCTTTTCTCTTTCTGGAAAAGGCCGCCTGGTAATGAACGAGAGCCCCGAGGGAACCCAGGCGGGGAAGGAAGGGGGCCCGCAGACTGCAAGCCATCTTAAGTGTAGAATAGAAAGAGAAAGAAAGAAAGAACAAAGCAATGATGAAGGACTTTGGCTTGTTGTACTAAGTGCCAACAACCATGGCTGAGTGAAGCAGAAGCGTCTTTAGCTGCAGTTCCTGTAATGGCCACTAGAAGCTGGGTCAGAAAATTGTTGATTGTATAGAATAAAAATTAAAACGAATACTTAATAGTTTAGATATTTGACTTGATCTCTGTGATGATTTTCAGATTAATGTCCATTAAAGAGATACAAACACTTACAGAGCAGGATGTTTTAGGGCCTGTTTGATTGATTAACCAATTGAATACTCATAGTAGGAAGTGAGCGATCTTACCCGCCGTAGAGTTTTCACTGGGCTCAGATTTCAGCTGAAGGTTGCTACAGGAGATTGCCATGTAAATAGTGTTAGCAGCAAATGACAACACCTGCCCTGACAGCTCCCCTGGTGACACAGGAAACAGGAAACAACAGTATAACGCATAACGGCAGAGGTGGTGCGTTATTTGTGTGTGTGTGTGTGTGTTCCCCACATGGTCTAATGGTCCTAACTGTTTAAAAGGGACAAAATGTCCACCTCAAGTCTCTTATGCTTCGGGTCAATCTGGACCAAGAATGCAGAGGCTAGATGATGTATAACTTTAAGTGCTGGTTGAGCTCGAGCACCAGAAAAGACAAATTATAATAAAGGATGTTATAGCAGGCGTACGTCTCCGCTGTCTTGACTTTTAAAGCAATAGTTCGACATTTTGGGAAACACACTTATTCGCTTTATTGCCGAGCGTTAGACGAGAAGACCGATACCACTCATGTCTGTGCAGTAAATATGAAGCTACAGCCAGCAGCCAGTTACCTTAGCTTAGCATAAAGACTGGAAACAGCTAGCCTGGCTCTGCCTGATGCTAACAAAATCCACCTACCAGCATCAATAAACATGTTGAATCTCTTTTTTTAATTAATATTAACAACATGTAGCTGCACTTTTATTTTATTTATTTTTTTGGGGGGGGGGTTACTCTGGTGAATGTGTGTGTGCCCATAAATCTTCACCTCTGCCAGGGACAGGTGGTTTCTCTTGGGAGCCCACGATGATGAGTGTGACCACAACCACAAATATGGGCACTCTCCACGAGCCGGTCAGAGACACTAAAAACAGACACAGAAATCAGAGTGATGATTATGTTTTAGCGCTTTTGTGGAGAAACATGTTGCTTTTAAAGTGCATGAATATTTCATTGACACACCACTGGTTACTTCTTGGCCTCTGGTGCACTACTGTGTCTTGTTGGACCAGCTCAGACATATATTTCTATACAATATGTTTTCCAACAAAATTATAAAAATTATATGAGGATCAAATAATTACTTAGATAATATTGCATGGTAACACTTTTGTACAGGCGCACGCCAAACAGAGAACATGTTCTCTGATTTGCCCACAGCCATGTGAAAACTCTGCCCCTTGCTCTCCTCTTGAACATAACTTCTTCTTAACAGCTCTCAGCCACTTTTAACATTTCACGCCTGAAGGTCAACATCTCTTTTGGGCACGCCTTAAGTGTGCTAAAAATACTGGAGACTTCCTCATCTTACTCAGTAACTCTGCATGAGCTCCGTCTACTTGGACCTGTGGACCTGCAGAGACAGCGTCTTATCTTAACTACAAAACCTTTGGAAAAACAGTGTTCAGCCTCATTCTCTGAAGCCTGCTTCAAACTACATGTCTACTCTTGTAGGCAAAAATGTGAAGAAATCTTTCCAGGGGCAAAAAGGGACTTTGCATACAAGTAGGAAATTATAACCTCACCCCCCTCACACACACACACACACACACACACAAACAGAAGCCCTGACCAATGTAGAAGAGCAGGGCAGCCCAGACAGGAAGAGCCAAAGCTCTCAGGTAGCGCTCAGTGTGGGGACTCCACTTGAAACAAACCGCCAACAAGTAGCCAAACACCACAGTGCACACCTGAGAAGAAACAAAGAGGCAGAGTGACGGTCAAAAATAGGGGGGATGTTATGTTGTGACTTCTTCCACATACAGTATTGTTTCAAAATTGGGCAAAGTAACAACCCAATATTATTGTTTTCAGTCAATTTTCTGTGGTATTTTATTGTGGCAATCATTTTGTGTGTTGCCGCCCAAGAACTCTACAGAACGCAGAGAATCATTTTTAACATTACATGCGTGATCTTGTGGAACTTTCTGGGGCTTCCCAGACTTCCGTTAAACATAAGACTGCAGCAAACAATCTGCTGCTGTTTGGTTGGAAACGCGTGAAATACGAAGCGCCAGTCTATAATCAGCTGGTCAGACAGGTCTCAGCCGGTTCCACTTCACACAAAGACAACTTTCGATGTAATTGAATATAGAGTCCTCCATCCTATTTATAGGCAAGGGCCCTCTGTCAGTCCACCTCTGCATTTAGAGAAAGGACATGTTGTCTGAGGAGGAACACTTAATGCAATTTGTATCTAGTCAAAGCATGGCTGGGCTCAGGCCCCTGGAGCTAATTTGAAATAATAAGGTATTGATTGATCAAACACTGAAATTGCAGGAAATTTGATCAGCTGAGATACAAGTTTAGACACAAGTTCCAAGAAAAACACTTAATACTTAACCCCTAACAAGAGACGTTCAAGTAAATGCAATTAATACATTTTGATGCTGTTTGTCATTCTGCAGTTCTTTTAATTCAGTATTAAAGTTTATCAACTATTGATTATAGTTTAGCGAATAATGCGGGGATGATAAAATCATATCGTTTCACCCTTAAACAATGTAACTTGCATACATTCATGATTCTGAGCTAACTGTATCAGTATTTAATCCACAGATTCTCCATTAATCATCTGGTCTATAAAGATTTTAATATTCAAATTGCTCGTTTTACCCAAGTAACGGAAGAAAAACCAGCACATATTCACACTGGAGAAGCAGGAACCAGTGAACTTTAAATGATAAATCGAGCACCAAACTTGTTGCGGCTTGTTGTTTTAACTATATTTAAGAACTTGTTTTTATGTGTCTATGTTTTACAGTGGAGCTCATTTTGACAATCTGACATCTTCCATGCCTATCTAGGATGAGCAGTTGACAAAGCTGACCTCGCCCTCCCGGTGGCCTCCACGCCGGGTGACACGGAGGGTCTTTTGTTATCATTAGCCCACGTGGGGGTGTAACCAGTTGCCACTGTCCATTCACTCACCCACGCAGTGTGGAAACAGTCCAACGCGGCGCCGATGACCCCGCAGACGTGGCCGAGCATCACCTGCATGCCAATGACGCTCCAGAAAAGGTAGAGGAAGTAGACCAGCGGGGCCCCGGCCCCGATCACCAGCAGAACCGTCAGCTTCTCCAGCACCAGCTTGCCCATCGTCTCCACCCCGTAGTTGACGCACCACACCGGGACCAGCAGTGTCCCCACCACGATGGGCGTCCCGGTTTCCTGCAGGCCGCCGAGCCACGAGCGGCCGAGCCGGGCCAGGGAGTACTTGAAGGGGTGGAGGAAGGTGCCGCACAGCACTGCCCAGAGCAGCGGGCGGAGGAAGGCCTCCAGGATGAAGTAGACCAGGACAGCGGCTGCGCAGCAGATCGCCACAAAGATCATCGCCCCGGTGTTGTAAAAGGCCTGTTTGATGTTTTTGTCAAACTTGAGGGACGAGGGGTGGGTTAGCAGCTGGCTCATCATCCCGACGGCCGGCTGGACGCTCTCGGAGAAAGAGACAAAGTGAGGCCGCACGGAGTGAGGGCTCTCCGGGGGAGAGACGGCGTCAGGATCCGGCGCCGAGTCCTCCTCGTCTGCCATGTTCCCTGATTGCGCTCTGTAGTCCACCCGAAGGATCCGCGTGAGGCAGGAAAACATATGACGTTGCACTTACGAAGGGCACCATGGGCAATGCAGTGTAAGTGACATAACAAACGTTTCCTGTATTGTATTTCATATCATTCTGTTTTCTTTTACATTTTCTGGGACCAAACACCGAAAAGTATTATTATTATTATTATTATTATTATTACTATTATTATTATTATTTGCAGCAGCAGCAGTAAAACAGGAAGTGGTTTATAACCGGACTGTACATTGTCTAAGAGGCAACAAACTTACCATGCTTCATGTTTTTGAATCAAAACAACAGAAAACAGAGGGGGGGATATCATGTAATTCAAATTAGGATCAGGAACTCTTCATGAAATAAAATAAAAATAAAATAAATAAATTGAATGTAGAATGGGTTTTTAAGAAATGTTGGAAAGGGGTGGATGGGGTGATCCAGAGCAGAGGAATCTAGACCCAAATTCCTTTGGAATAAAGAAAACACTACTCCAATGACGAGCCTGAATGTAGATGTATTCAATCTGTGATATTTTTAGCTTGGGCTGCATTACGAAATGGTTGTTGTCATTAAGACGCTGTATGAGATGTTAGACTTTACAAATAAACTTGAGTTGTCTCTTCTTCCATTCAGAAGCCACATGCTGATAAACCATGTAGGCTGTGGTATGCGCTTCCATGCACTGGCCACAGATGGAGCCTACACTGTAAATTAACTTTAGTCATTGTTAGACAACACTATTCACCCTGTGTTAGCTGCATTTTGACTAATTGGTAGTAATAAGACGCATACAAACTGAAAAACAACTACTGAAAATGTAACTTTGAAACACATTGCTCTTTATTATGAGAAAAGCACAATACGCACTACATGACAGCAGAATATTGATTTATCAGAGAATGTGTTTACGGTCATGATGACGACGTTCATTTAAATGTTGCACTGATCAGTACTGCAGCAAGTTGCAGTTGATATACCTGGCTGGTTCAGCAGCAAGCAGTTATTTAATTTCATGCAACCTTTGAAGTAGCTGGGAGCTGTGAAAACATGAAACAGACAGGATGGGTGATTAGGAAAAGTCTTTTTTACTTACTGGTATTATTATTATCAGTGGTGGATGTACACTTTTTTTGTGACCATCGCCTTTTACCGCAGTGAAGACTAAAGCACTTACTGGATCCAGCATAAATGATGACGCCACCACAGACATTGTTTGTACCGGAGCAGGTCTCCACAGGCTCTGAACAACGCCGCAGGCCTCCACACTTACACTTCAAGGCATCACCTGGGAAAGAAAAAGAAGAAATCTTATTCGCCATCCTAATCAAACTAACTACCTCTTATTTTTTTAATTTAGGTCCAACAAACTGCAGGTTAGCAAGGGTAACTCACACTGGCTGACAGCCAACAACACAAAAAGAGCAAGAATCCCAGTCTTCATGTTTTCACAGTGTTATATCTCTGTACACAAGTCTCTGTATTAAAAAAAGGTGGAAATGTTTGAGAAGATCAGACATCACATTGTTTTAATTAAATGTCAGAGAACATTTGTATTCTAAAAACTTAAAGATCACTCACCTGAATGATCCTGATGAATTGTCCTACTGGATCATTGATAACCTGGCTTCTCTTTTATTCTCTCTTTGTTGAGCAATTGTAACGATATTTGCATCATATTCAGTGCATTTCAAAGTTTTGAAATTGTCATCTGGACTTTTCCTCACAGTGACTCATCAAGATCAGACGTGGTTGCCTGGAAAAAACACACCTTCACCACTGGCTCACAGAAAGAGGTGTGCAGGTATGGCAGATCATTAACCACATAGACACAAACAAGACATACTACTATTACTACATAAAACTACTACTAGATAGATAGATAGATAGACAGATGGCTGTAAAGAAAACTGCACTTGCAACAACAGACTGGTAAAAGATATGTTACATCTTGCTGCACATGTTAATATAAATAAAATAATATATGCTATATATATAATTCAAAATACATGTCTCAATATTGTCAACTTTTTTGAAACAAGTAAGTGGCCTAACCCTAACCTGGTCTGAGCAATGAAGCTGCTGAGTATGATGTGTAAGTATGATGTAAGACAGATGTTTTTTATTTCTCAAAGTCAATACAACAGGCTGTACTTTGTGATCTTGTTTTTGGAAGCTGTGATGTTGAAATGTGAAGCCTGTTGAAATTGAGCCAGTGACCATGAAACAAACTCAAAATAAACATGAATGGCTGTTTTTGGGGAGTTTAGTTCTGTGGGTACTGACAGCCTGAATGAAACTGCATGAATGACATTTATTTAAAGAATATAGATATAATGAGTTAACATTCCTGAATTCATTCCTGAAAAATTACTTCTATGCAGTAGTGAAATTCAGAAGGACACAAACTGAGGTGACTAGGGAAGAAAGTAGACAGAAAACTGGGAACAAGGGAGTAAATCCAAAACCAGGGAACACCAGAAAAGGGCCACAAGTAGAGTTAGGTTGTACGAAGCCCCTCTGGGGTCATATGGCAAAAAGAAATAACCTGTGTGTAATCCGTGCTCACAGTTTCATAATCCATGCACACGGATTGCCTTTTTTTTCTTTCTACACCGCAGTAAATGACTGCGGTGTAGCCAGTTGTTATTCGCGTTTGCATGGTCAAACCATCTGTCTGTGTTTCGAGTGTGCAAATCATCTAACGTTGGTTCTGTTTTTTTTCACCCCATATCAAAGTTAGATGAAAAGGCTCATTCTTGTTCCCTGGAAGACACTGTTCAATTGAAAATAATGGAATTGAAAGCCCACGCCATCCTTTACTTTTGAAATTCGGAAGTATTTATTGGGATTTACATTAGCTTTATAATGGCTGACTTTATAATACTTTTTATACAAAACCTCCTCGAGTCAGCACTCCAGAAGTGCCCTGTTGATTAATTAATATCGACTTCAGACAGCACCTACCTGGGTCCATCTGGATCTTCTTGCTGCACCTGCTTTCGCTCTATTTACATTCTAATTAAGAGTGCAGCAACAGACTGAGATACAAGGCAGAAATTGAGTCTACTTGATCTGACTGTGTCGCTCTGTAAATGTACAGCCATGGCTGATTATTAAAGGAGAAGCCAGAAATGTATCCATGGATTTCTGCTTTGTTGGTCTGCACTGAAGATGTCAGTGAATGCATTTTTCAAAAGGGAAACCAGAACTCATATTTGAATGTTACAATAGCACGCTGGTTGTCTTTTCTAATCATGAATTCATTATTGCTTCCTGTATTTCACATTTAGTCTATCCACGATACTTTACAGATAAAATTCTGAGCAAAGTTACATTTACATTACATTTAGGCATTTAGCAGACGCTTTTATCCAAAGCGACTTCCACAGTTGATTAGGATCTGCAAGGATTTGAGCCTAAGGCTACACTATGCTGCAGGAACAGGGCCCGAAACATTGCAAAGATTCCTCACACCCTCTCCACAGTTTCTTTCAGCTGCTGCCCTCACACAAGCGTTTACCGCAGCCTAAAATGCAGAACCACCAGACTGCGAAACAGCTTCCTGCCACAAGCTGTAAGACTCTTAAACATGCTAATGTTGTAACAATAATACACTGTTGCACTTTTTAATTGCATCTGTTGTACTGTTTCTATAACTGTACTGTTTTTAAGTCTTTTTCATGGGTACTGCCTGTTTTAATAGCAGATTTTACTATATTTGATCTCCTGGAAACGCTCTTTTGTTTTGTACTTACCCTGGTTTGAACAAAATGACAATAAAGTCTGATTTGAGTTGATTTTAATTTGATCTTTGGTCCATTTTAATTATGGTTAAGGGTCTGGTTGAGCTGATCAATGCGGATCTGTCTCCAGCAGCAGCGTGGCATTGGCCTGTGTGGAGTCTGGAGAAATGACGAGGATAAAACATTAAGCAGCTTTCTTAGCAGCACACAACGCGGGCACATCACAGTGAGGATTTATCAATATTAATATGAAACAAGATTACAGGGTTCGTACAACTTTTTAAGAGTAAAATTCAAGCACTTTTCAAGCCCTTTCAAGGTACTTAAACAAAAACTGTCTAGACTCTCCAAGCCTTTTATTGTTACTTGAAATGCTAGGAGACAACATACAAATATGATGACAAGATTGTTTCATTTTATATATTTAAAGATTTAAAGACAAGACGGTTAAATTAAGCATTTTCCAAACTTTCAAGACTTTGTATGAACCCTGTATATAGTATTTATGTCCCAAAATATATACTATATGATTTCTGTATATCTTTAGAAATGGTATTGACTGTGTTATGTTGCTCCAGAATGTTAGGATCTACCAGAGGAAAGCTTGTGAAGACTTTAAACATGACCAGTATGACAGTAAACAGACCACCGCAGCAACTATGTGGAATCACTGAGGCACAAATTTAAAAAATGAATTTTCTTCGGGAGGCGCTGTAAGATGGATGGAGGTCCATCCTACACCAAGTATTTTAATATTTAGTGTTTTTCAATGTTTAGCAAGCTGTATTGTACATATATTGATACTGTGTACTGTTGTGCATGGCTGTTGTCAAAGCATACTAAAGTAAATTAGTTAACTGAACTGAACTGAACTGGATATTCATACCATGATCGTGATCATCAGTGAAACCTCCGTTTTCCGTTAACATGTTCTCTGACTCTTTGAACACCTGGCTGTCATGTCATTCCTCTGCGCTCTCATACTTCCCCAGATTGGAGGCAGGGCACCACTGATGTTTCCACTGTTTGAACTCTTGAGTTCACCTTCAAGCCATCTGGCACCCAGGTGACCCTCGCAGCTGGTGGTGGGTTGTCTTGCCTTGGGTGCTGCCTCCTGTACTGGCTCTAGGCCATCTTGACATATCACCGGCACCTGTTGCACTCGAGTGCAGAGGGATTCCTGCAAAAGTTTGTCTTTCTGCTGGAGTGTGAAGAAATTACTAGCAATTTAGCATAATCACCAGCTGGATGGCATATGAAACTGTGGTAGTGTCTTCCCTCGTGTGTGTGAAGAATGTGCTTCTGACAACACAAGCCACAGTCTGTCGCTCTACCGGAATAGTGCAAGTAATGCTCTTTGACGCAGGGAGTCAATTAACTGAAGATACACGTTCGATTTTAATCCTTCATTGAAGCACAATACTGGGTCTAAAAATCACCACAAAAAAGGCAATTAAAGCAAAGATATATCTCTTGCTGTGAAACCTTGCATCTCTTCATGCAGTGGTGCTATGTGAGTGGCAAAGGGGACAAATCTGTGAGTATATTCAAGGCAGGAAAACCCTGGAGCAACACAGAATGATTAACTAGCCAGGTAGGAATATTGGAGCCAAATAACATTAACTGAACATCAATATCAATTAATGGAGCACTGGTGCCAGAAGTGTCCCACATACAAAAGTGGGTGTGCAGTGACTTAGTTGAGGGACCTGTCACTCACAAGTGCGCTATCTTTTATCTTTTTTGTGCACACAAGACCGGGCCTGTTCTGAAGAGTGACTGTCAATGCATACATGGTCAGTGTAGTCACAAATGAGGAGTGTTAGCAGAGTTAGCAGAGTGTGTGAGGGTTTTGTGTAATGTGCCACTTGTCTTTCAAATCCAGAACACATTTCGTGGGGTCTGTTTTTGCTACAAGAGTCTAGAAAGTCTAGAGGAACACTGACTGAGAATCAGTGAAACTCAACCCAAAACACAAGAAGGCAAATCTGCAAACTTTGGGGGATGTTAACATGACAACGTGAATTGTGGCCTCACAAAACTCCTAAATTGTTTTAAGCATTATTTAAGGTTTTTAGTTTTAGGTAGAAAAAGAAATACGATTGAGCAAATGCTTTGCTACCATCAATTTATTTAGAAACTGGTGTTGGTGGGGAATTTGGGACCTGTGATTGTTTTTGTTCCTCTCTGTACTCTGTATTATTATCAAATCCTAAACATGTCAAAAACTCTGAGCTCATCTTGTGTCTAGCTTTGTTTTTAAATGAGGCTACAAAGGAGGCTGCATCCCTATAACTCCCGACGACCAGCTTGTTCTTCACACTCCTTGACCCCTTACTACTTAACTTCTCCTCATTATAGTCCAGCAGATTTTGACTCAGTACTGGCTCCCTGGTGGTGGGATGACCTTCCCACTCTGCCCAGGTCACTCTTTATCTCTCAAAACTCACCTCCCTTAAGAAATAAGCAATGCTCCTAGAAATATGCTCTGAACCAAATCATTTAACTAGATGCTAAATATGTCTGTCTTCCAATTAGTCCTGGGCAGGTAACGTACAGCAGGTTTTTAGAGCTCTTTCACTGAAATGGATTTTTGCTATGGGAGCAGTGAGAGTGAACTAAAACAGTTAAGTTGTGGACCAGACAGCTAAACAACCATCTGAAACATGCTGTAAAGCTCTGTAAAGCGAACTGCAGCTGCAGATTTTAGTTTGAATTCTCTCTAGGTTCATCACTACGAGCAACCCCTTTTCTGTTGTCACATTGTCATTTGATACATTGTTAGTATAAAATATTGATTATAGCGGATATATATAATTTATTGTGTTTTGCATCAATAGACAGTTGATAATCAAACAATTTCAGCTTGTTTGAGTTATGCAGTTTTGACTTGCTCCGGGGATGATAACTTAAAAGCAGGATAAAGGGATAAATGTAAAAATCTGTAAAAATCTGTAAAAATGTTTTCTCTGAGGTTGTCTGCGGTTTGCTAAGTAAACAAAAGCATTAAAACTTTTATGTTCTTTACCAAAAACTAATGAAGAGAATATAATTGAGACCGTTGAAATAAAAGTTGAAATTCAATTATAGTGCTGACAAAAAACAAAATATCCATCTGGCAGTTTTTGTTTTTCCCTTTTAGACAATGTAAAGTCTCTTTTGGATACAATCTGTTTCTTTGGAAGTACTTCACTACAACTGACTGATTGCTGTGCAGTAAGTATACACTTCTCAAGTATCTCTTGAGAGTAAAAGGACCTCCCATCCTACAACAACTCTCACCTCAATCCACTTACCGTGAGGATCTGGATCAGATCAGTACCTCTGTGTGTGTGTGTGTGTGTGTGTGTGTGTGTGTGTGTGTGTGTCAGCAGTCTGTGGGACCTGGCATCTCGGCCAGGTAGCTGAGCACTCTTTCATCCTGCCAGGGGGGCGCCGGCGCCCTGGCTTTGTGCTTGAGCATAAACTCAGGGCAGATGGTGTTAGAGAAGTAGAGAGCTGGTACTCGTGATCAGCCCCAGTGAAGCCTGCTTGAATCAGGATTAAAGACTATGCAACTATGCAATTATGCACATCTATACGCCGAACATACATTCTTTGTACACAGAGATCTTACGATAGTTAACTTTTCACCAATAATATGTTTTTCTGTCATATATGCACGGGTTCTGTAAGAGACATAGAGACCTAATCTTTCAATTTGTGAAGCCCTCATTAATGTGGTTTTCCCTCAGCCTGACTAAAAGACATCTCAGATGTCCTGTCCTTTGTGTTTCAAACAAAACAGAAAAAAAAACAGACAAAACAAAATGTATTAACTAATGACCAACAAAACCTCCAACAATGGGACAGTCATGTGGGAACTAAAAGAAAAGCTTGAAGCAACTACAAAATGCTTAAGACTGACAATAAGGATGATGATTGGGGAAGACCTCAGGGAGTCACACATCAAAGACACCTTGGTACTAATTTGTTCTTGTCTAATTGTCCTTGATCTTACGGGTTAACAAAATGCCACGCACAGCAGCTACTGAACATTGTTGCACTGTTTCTGTAACTGATGAAATTATTCAGTTGTTGGGGTTTCAAGATGCAACTTTAAACAAATGATCTAACAAGGCCTGAAAATGGCTTCAATGGAAACATCAACAGGTGCATTTTATCCACAGATAAAGGATTGTCCTGCCTCAAGTAATGCTTTCTTAAATAACTGTTAGAGGTAACAGGCAGCACTGAGAGGAAGTCAGTGTTTGGATGTAATGTCATCTTGCTGTGCTTTGGAGTGGCAACAGGGAAGTGATACGGTTGCCTGAAAGTGGCACCCACACATGGTAATTGGTGTGACATCCACAAATGTAGGGGGAAACGTTGAGTCTGCTGAGATGCACCCTATAAAAAAAGAACAATGTCCATTGTGTTCTCGCCCATGCAAATGATGAAACACCAAACCTGACCTTCATACTTCAACAGCGTCTGCTTCAGCAAGGCTTCAATCAGGCTCACCAATGTGCCAGGTGTCAAGGGACTCCATCTCCTTGCATCCAATCATGTACCAGATGCATGCCATTCGTGTGCCAGCAGGGCAAACACAGACATTGGTAAGGTCAGCACAATGGTGCTGTACTGGGAGTAGCGATCCAGCTTCTGAAGTAGACGAAAGAGACGCAGCAGGCCTACAGTCTTCAGCAGGTGGGAGGCAATTATGGGGGACATAGTGGCGGAAAAGGAGAGAGAAAGTGAATCCCTCTGATTGGTTATTATTTCTTGAAACACACCTTGACTGTACATATACTTAATATACACAGCTGAAAATCACATCTTTGCTTAGCAGCAATTTGTTAAGCTCAAACTAATTTGCTAATCACTATTGCGGGAGTACTGGTCACACAGGCAGGCAGTGACAAAAGCAGCCTTGTGGAATGCAAGGTACCATATTTACAAAGACTATACATTTCAGGGGAAACTGATATGTAGTAATTTAATTTGCTTGTGTCATAGAAACCATGTTGCTATGGTTACCTACATTTTAACATAAAGTCCATACCCATTTAGAACGTAATCATAGGCTTTCTTAACATTGTGATTTTTTTGAAAGTATGTAGCCAAATATAATCTGGTATTCTGTTTTACTCGTGTCTTTTTTTTTTCATGTTCCTCTCTCATCCCAGATATGATTGGACATCTCTATTGTTTAAATATAGTCAACAACCGATTAACATTTTCTTCATTATTTTCATTTTACTGTCAGCAGCAATAACTTCAATCAGAATTGATTTTATGATATTACGTTTTGTGAAGGCAATTTTATAAATTGACATGAAGTAATAGTCCAGTGAAATGATGCGTAATAAAAACACTGAGGCCTACACTTGTGATTGTGGTTCCAGTTATACTCACTGACTCAATGTATGATGTGGTGAACTGCACAGATATATACATATAAAATTAAGAAACAATGCAGAGGGTAAGACGTGGGGAAAAGCCCATTACAAGCAAACACTAACACGTTTAATCTCAAGTGTTGTATTTCACTATTTCACTACGCTCTGAATCTCATTCCCATGCAAACTGCATTTGATCTGTTTTACCCTGGTGACAGGTCTGCAAGATAAAGGTGTAGATTGAATCACAAGACACAGTCCAATGAGCTGTCAAACACCCAGAAAAACAAAACAATACCTTACAGAAATATACCTAATTTAAATTGAAAGGATGTTTTTGATTTACATCCAAAAAACACGCTGGTTGCCTACATTGTCACTATGCTGCATCGTCGCAGGCCTGTTCTGAAAGCTGGAAATTATTGTTTATGGTTGTAGTGCTGTTATCAGTCCCTAAGGTTACAAATAAATAAAGCAGAAGTGTATTCTTGTATTTTTTTCTTCTGCATGTAATTTAGTGAAAAATGACTCTAAACAGTTATTTAACCTACAATATGATTTGTATGTCAAATTGTGTATTATAGGTTGTTCTTCTGCAATTGTTTGTCCCCTTGTGGGGATGCGACCAAGGCTGTAAACACATTATCTCTGATTGTTAAATTGCATATTCCTAGATTTTTATACTTCTGTTTGATACAGAAGAATACAGTCTCGTTTTGAGAGGGCCGGAATACCATTTGAATGATAAATATTATGCATCTGCAAATTTTATGCTAAGTGTTTGCCATATGTTTGTCTCTGCTCTCCTCAGAGGACAAGACATAATTTACTGTCTGTTGCAAATGTGTGAATGTTTTTGTGGATAGTGCATGTGTGTGCACTATTAGCGTATGAGTGCACAGTGTATAGTGTCAGTGAACAGTGCCATCTGGTCATGGAGGGGTCTGAAAGCAACATGCGAGCTGCAATTTCAGTGCTTTTTTTAATTGAACTGAGAGCAAACAAAACAAAATTGACCTTTTGAAATTGCTTGATTTGCACACTAAAAAACCTAAAGTTCTTCATTTTACAACCAAATAAAACTGAGAGTTAATTGACAAATAAAGTAAATGTCAAATACTTTGGTCTCCTAATGACATATAAATATGGTTTATTTTCTAATATAAATGTGCTTAAATTAGTAATTAAATGTCTTATTTTCATCATTTTTGAACAACTGTTATGACTTTCACCCCTTTTTCTTGGTCTTATGTATGTCTGTAACAGTTGGCAAACACATTTGGCCAATCAATCAATTTTATTTAAAGTGCAGAATCACCATGCAGCATGGTCCCAACACACTTCACAATCAACCCCGCATTCAAACAAAATGATAACAGTGAAGTGTCCATAAGGCAGTTTTCATGTCAGACTGGTGTTTTTGTAGGTTTTAGCAACGTATCAACACTGAAGCTCAAAATGTGGTGTCAGGGGCATAGCATCAAAATGTTAGATGCTCTTTGAAAGAGTGCCACTGAATGGTAACATTTTATTGGGCTTCTCAAAGCTTCTTGAAGCTTTGCCCTAAACCCAACAGGAAGTCAGTTATTTTTAATAAACTCGTGTAATTTATGCCATTTGAGGACTCAGTACCTTAGAGGAACTTGTCCAAGAGATTTTATCAGATCAGCTTCAAATTTGGCCAGTACAATCTGAAGATGTGATTAAAAGTTGCATAAAGTTTTGTATTAAGTTGGACGTGACGTGATGTGGAATTTACATGTACGAATTGAACATTGTCCAAGAGGCCCCAAACATTTCATGACGAGAACCCGTTCATTGCTGCTTGCAGCTTTAATTTGTCGTATTTTGTTTGTTGTTGTATTGTTTATTTATTGTTATTAATATTTCTTACTATTATTATTTTTAACAGTATCTGATCTCAATAAATCCTAAATAATGTTCTAGTTCTTCTTTTAAGATGTGCTGCTGCATAATGTAGTCTATTATTTTAAAACTATTATGTTTAGCACTTTTCATTTCAGACTTTGGTGCCTCACAGTGGTAGTATTCAAAAAGCACATGGTGGAGGACAGCACTGCACATCATCAACAGTATGCCATTTGAAAGATGCTACAATCACATCAACTGTTTACACTTTCATATTATCAGGGCTATAACCCAGATTTGAAATGCTGATGTTAAGAGCCCTGCATGAGGCTTTTATGGATAAGAACTGTTTTTATCTGGTGTGGTTAGTATAATGACTTTTACAGTTGGTTAAAGCCACTATTGGATGACACATTTTTTATTAAAAGGACTTTGGTTACTAATAAAAAATGTGGGCATAGAAGCCAAGAAAGCAGGCCTCTTAAAACAATGTTGATGGATAAATATATTATACACTGCTTGTTTTATTTCATTAATAATATACTTTCAGCTACTCCAAACAAAAACTGTTTCTGTTGGGAGGTGAGACATGGTGAGTTTGTTTTAAACAATTTCAAAAATGTGTTCTTTTTAAAGGTTTTCAAATGTTTGTTACCATGATGACTATTTCCACAACTGCTTTCCATCTAAATTTAATGGCTAAAGCCTGTGCGTTCTCAAAATACAGAGACATGACTTCAGTGTCGTCAATGGTAACTACGGCCCTAAATATAATTTTAGAATTCTATATAATTCTATAAAAAAATCTCCAACAGCATTTTACAGATAGAGCTGTCTTTTCATGCACAGCAACTTCTGTACTTTCTTGTGTATATTGTATTGTTCTTTTCTAAAAGGTTTACTGATAATAAACACAAGCATTGGCATACTGTTTCAGTGGGAGGTGTTTTAACAAATCCATCTTTTTTTAATACGGATCAAAAGGCTACAATAACAAGCTGGGGGGAAAGAATCAGTCCATGTCCAAGCAAATTGTTCTTCGATCCACAGTTTGCTCGTGTTCAGAGTGTGCTCCTTTAACTGCTCCACGTCGGTTAAACACAGTCATCGTGCCACCACTCTGATAAACAAACCCAACAGCCGCTGTGGTTGAGAAGGGGAAAGAAAATCTTAAAAGGAAATTGTGGGAACGTGAGATGAGCAAAGTGTTTATGAGTGCCAAACATAAATGCAAACCGTAGGCAGTCTCTGGGAAACTATATTTTGTGATGGTAAAAACCACCAAATAAATCTAAGTCTTTTTTTCTTCAGTTTTTGCAAAGGATGATATCCATATAAATATAACAGGGTAAAGGGACAGGGAGAGTGTGTGCAAACAGCTGTGAGCCACTTGGTTTCTTTTGTCCTCAGAGAACCTTGGTGTTTCAGCCAAGTTCAGCATGAGGCGCTGTCTTCTCATCACCAGTGAACAGCGGGTTTCTGAAACCAGTCCCAGATTACACAGTGCATGCAGTATTTCGAAGACGTGAGGTTTTCTTTTTATTGGCATGTGCAATCCTCATATTTTTTTTAATACTTGGAAGCTATCATAAATACTAAAAATAATTGGCCTATTTATACTATAACAATACTCTTTTATCAGACCTCTTGTTTCGTACTGACAGCAGTACATGGCACGCCCACAATATAGGTTTAATACTTTGTCAAGATCCTCTGTATGAGTTCAGAGTAAAGTACATATACTCTCTATTGTGTTTAATATATCTAATACAGCGTCTCTGTGCAAAAGTGCACACTTGAATGTGGCATCAGACAAAAATGGCAATCTTTCTTTTTATTGCTGCTTTATCTTCTCTTCCCTCTTTTCTCCACAAGGTGCCCTGCTGTGCTTCATTATGGCGTCCCCATTAGTAAATAGAAGGTGAGGGCTACTATGAGCAGTAAGCAGAGGGGAGAGTTGAAGGTCTGGTAGGCTGTAGAGGGCATGAAGATGTCCTCATACTTGTAAATACTGATCATGTGGTCGCTGACTGGCGGACTGTCGATGTCATGCCTCGTGATGGAACCTGTGGGACAAAGTAAGAATGTGTAAGATGTCATAAAAGACAAAACAAAAACACAAAGACAAGCTGCCTTGGTGCTAAAGCTTGATCAGTCACCTTGTATGGCAGGTCCCCATGCAAACAGGTAATACCATGACAGGTGTAAGTCCACGAGTGTTTCCTCTCTGGGGACATGTAGCGGCCGTTTGAAACGGCAGGTCACCCGGTTACTCTCAAAAATCCCTTCTTCGTCTCGAGCCGGGTTCCTCTTGATCTCCTTTGCCCACTGGCCGACGTTGTAGAAGTGATGGATCCGTACTCGCCCGTTGTCGTCATGGACACAGCCCATGACATCGTCTCCACCCTGAGGAAACAGGAGGGAATGAATAGCTTTATTCTGAACTCACTTCTTGAAAAAAAAAAAAGGTAAGAATTCTGATGCCAAATATAAATATCGTAACTGGGACAGACGCTATTATTGTTCATGCACGTATGCCCCGTGTTGCTTGCTTAAAAAGGTGTCACACAATAACTGGAGTTACACGAGACTCTGCAACTGATTCTCTAAACGTTTATTAAAATGGGTCATTATAATGCACGTGTGTGATACATGTAGGAAAAATAAACAACAATAAGTGGCAAATACTGATGTACTCTAGTTCACCATAACGCTGTCTAGCTGATGTTCATCATAATAGACTGCACGTTTGCTGGACGTCAAACTCAACTCCCATATTTTAAGTGCTGTGAATTGTTAGTTAATATTTAAAATTGACAAACATAAGAAATTAGGCTATAAATGATAAATAATGATATAGTGCCCAGCCCATTATGAGCCACTAAACATTCTATCGCATTAATTGGTAGTGGCCACAAAAGCTTCCAGTAAAATATGTAAAAAGGAAAAGGAAAAAAAATAAGAAGAAGGTCATAAAGAGTGAACATAAGTTTGTGTAACAGAAATTAGCTTGCCTCGTATTTATCTTGGGACCACTACTGCATTAAAATATGATGTATACTATATATATATATATATATATATATAATCAGGTAGTGTGGCCGAGTGGTTTAAGGCTCCAGTCTCTCAGGAGGCGTGGGTTCAAATCCCACAACTGCCATGTCACTTTGCTAGTGGAAGACTATCTTTATGCTCTTATTTGGAAGTCGCTTTGGCTGAAAGCGTCTGCTAAATGCCTAAATGTAATGTAATGTATACATTCTGTGTTAGTCCTTAAATGTCTTATCATACTATGTTAAAAGCTGTTTACATTCATGCCAAACTATTTAGAAGAAGAAGATGTAAACAGCAAACAGAATAAAACAAAGATGTAGCCGTGTGTTTGATTATAGATTGTGGATCGCGCGTTTGCAGTAACTTGATCTGCTACAAAATAACACACACGTGTGTGGTGCTGTCCCAAACGAAGGTGCAGGACTTTCTCCCCAAAGTCTGAGATGTTGTGCAGCTGCTCACCATTTTCTTGTCCGAGGAGAAACCTACAGCCACCCAGCCGTCTGTGTCTGCACTCATCTCGTACTCCACGTCTGTTCCAATGCGACGATAACTCAGAAAGTAGTCACACGTCTCGGCATCACACCCCGGCTTCCCGTATCTGGACATAGACAAATGAATATAAGTACTCACACTCACACACTCTGAGGCACTACAGATAAACAGACCTCAGTTGAGAAGGCGAGTTTCACAATATTCAGAATATCATAATAGTGTAACCTAACTGGGGCACTTTTTAAATGAATTCAAATCAATGATTAAACAGTGTCCCAGGGTCCACGTTTCACTCCAGCTTTCTGAAGTCTGTCCACATCATCTAGGATGAAGCAGCCCCGAGGAATACAGCTGCAGTCGAGCTGTTTTCAGAAAGTGAGAGCTGGCAAAAATATGTATCCTTCTCTGACCTTATGCAGCCTTTGGTTATCCCACAGTCGCTGACTTTGATCTTGGCAAAGGGATCCACTGGTGGGGCGGTGGGGAATGGATAACCTGCGAAATGCAAAATCAGCACTCTGTTGGTTCCACCCAAAAAAACAATTCCTGCTGGTTTTGCGGACAGTCAAAGGGACCAACTAGGGGGAGGCCATCTGCACTGTGTGCATGTGTGTGTACGTGGGAAAGTGGGGGTGGGCAGCTACTACCGGGGAGCTGGCCTGGGTTCTGAAGGCCTTGCGCAGTGGAGACAGGTTGGATGCAGGACTAAATAAACAGCCCACGTTGATTTTCTGCTCACAGTCTCTGGCCTAGGCAAAGGCTGTATGTTAGAATATTATATGTTAGAAGCTTTTGAGTTCGTTTGCTGCGCAGGATATGAAAACAAATGCAACCAACTGGGAATCTTTAGCAGCCCACAATGCACGAGACCCTTACCGTCATCGGACAGATATCTGGACTCCAGGAACTCGGAGGCGAAGGTGCTGTAGGAGTCCTTGTGAGGCTCCTGGTGTCCCGGCTCTCCGTGCTCCCCGTGGCCGGCCCGGAGTGCTCCCTCGTCGGTGGGGCTCGGTGCGACCCCCCACCACCCGCTCTGGATCAGCAGCACCGACAGCTGCACGAGCCTCCGCGGGGAAATCATGGCCGAACAACGTCAGCAACAACAACAAAAATGCAGCGATTAAAAAAAAAACGACTAAACCAACTTGTGATCAAATCGCATCCTCGTCATTGTTTGAATGTCGGTATCTTCGAAGGCACCCATCATCGCGGCGTCACCAAAACCGTCTCCGCATCCGAGCTGCATGTGGGGGGGGGGGGGGGGGGTTCAGCGCCGATGACCGCGCGATTAAGACGCTAATCCAATCCGAAATTACCCCGATTTGTCATTTTACCATCTAACTCAGCTGCACGCCCGTAATCCTCTTTGAAATCCGAACCTAGACGCCCACTGGAGCTCATTAATCTCGACGTGTTTTTCAGTCAGAGTATTGGCCGGATGAATGGTTTCACCCGGCCTCCCTCTCTTCTCCCTCCCCAGTCAATCACAGTGACATCCAATGAGGAGTCGCCACGTGCAGTTATCGGGATCAATCAAATGGGCATTGTGCCCCATAGTCACACAGATAGAGAGGTTTACAGTTCACACGCAATCTTTAACTCATTTGCAGTATATGGATCGTATCCCCCCCGGGAAAGGTCACAAAGCCGAGACACAGGTGAACAAAACAAAATATGAACAGGCTTAAATAAATAAAAAAGTTATAATTATAGTTGGTTGAAAATAGAATTATTGTCATAGACAAAGCCAGGATTTTACTCCCTCTAAGTTTAGACTCCCCTCACCAACACCCGAGACAACAAAAGTCTTTTTATATTTATAGTCGGTTATCTGTTTAACTACATCTTCTTTAAATATGATCTCCTAACACGAAGGTGTTTCAAGCTGTAAGATGTCAAGTCCCTCTCCACACTGCCAGGAATAAAGACTCTTCTGGACAAATCCTTTATTTATTTAAATTAACAGCGTCTAACTTCTGAAATCTGCCAAATAAAATACAACGTTTGTAACTGCTGATTGCTTTTTCAAATTATCCAAATACCCTACTGCATGTTCTTAAATGAAAATAAATCTGTCTAATAATATGTGTACATGTATGCAGGTCAGAATCCAGATCCAATTTCAAAATGCATAGAAGACTAACTGAGTGCATTACTTATTTAATATTTTGCAGCTCAGCTTCAATTTGTGAATTTAAAGTGGAACTGTCCCAGTGAGAGTCTCATCCCGACTGCTTTAGGCCCACTGCTGTACAGCTGACACCGTACGTGTACCTAACGTACTGGTGAATGTCACAATTCATACACAATTTATAGACAGAAATGATTGTGTCAAGGGATGAATGTGCATTGTTTCAGCCGAACAACAGGGTAAAACATCATCTAATAATTCTCACTCATCCTCAGAGGATGTGTCTCCATCCCCTCTGTCTGTTTCAGTGGTGGTACACAATCCTGCCACTTGATGGTGATATAAAGCCACAGTTTGAACTGTATATTCACGTGGGTTTAGGGAGTCTGTTCTTAGGCTCTTTTTTGTTCGCTTTGACTTTTTTATACCAGAAAGCACCACCTCTTTCCAACTGACTCAGCGCAGTATGTATCATCTTGGACTGTCGTTGGTTAAGTAGATGTCTCATCAACTTTTGTCCAAGTGAAGGGCAAATGACGAGCAACGTTTTACATATTTCTATGTAGTCACTTCAGTCACTTCAGTGGGCTGGTGTCTTACTTAGAAATAACATCTGATGAAATTAAGGTTAACTATAAGTGTACTACTTCATCTCTATTGTTCAGAAATACAGAAAATCTGTAGCATCTGTATCCACTTAATAGATTACTACTGTGCCCATTGTGAAAAATACTGACTCACGAAGACAGAAATTCATATTTTATATTTTATCTGTGTCCTTCATCGTCATTTTCTAATTTCCACTACTTCACGAGTAAGTCCATTTGATGTACACTGTCAGAACTTTAATAGTTTAACACTGCTTGCAGAACATCTCAAAGGAATTTATATTTGCATCAGAATTTCTTATAATCTGTAGAAATCATAATGATGGTGAAGACACCTAGAAATATTTAGAAATAAATAATATATGTAATATTTAGCTGGTTTTGTAACAAATTGTGCAGACAGTAGACAGCATTTAATGTATTATAACACACTTTTGTTTACAAGCAGCACGTTTTGGTTAAATTAATACAATGACCTAAATGTATCAAATATATAAATAAGTTTCTCAGCCTGTGAGTTTCAGGTTTTCAGCTGAGAGCAGGTGAGGGAGGCTCAAAAATAAGGTTGTTCATGTCTGTATCCTGTAGGTGCTGCTGGTGTTACACAATCTGAAACAGACTAAAAATGTAAATATACAACAATGACTGTCAGAGAGATTAAAGGCTGACTGACATCCACAATCACACACACACACACACACACACAAACACACACACAGACACAAACACACACACAGCCTAGCAATGTAAATGCTTTAGAAGGAATCGCGAAGTCTGATAGGAGAACCCATACCAATATAAACTTATATGGCATGTGATTTCTTTTTCACTTTGAGTTTCCACTCATGTTCCAGCATGTCTGTGTGCAACCGTGATTTTTATTATTTTACTTTGGAGGCATGCATGCATACATTTGCATGTCTAAAGAGCCTCCACTCATGCATGTAAAACGTGTGTTTTTTTTAATTATACGTGTGTGTACATACAAGATCATGTGACCTTTGACCCTTCCTCTCTTCACACCGTCTCTCTCCGCAGACACAAATCAACCTGATCAATCGCTTCTCTTGTTCTCGATCTGCCCAATTATCCCTCGTTTATCCTCCTATTATTTCCACTTCTACTCTGACCCTCTCTCTCTCTGTCTCTCTCTCTCTCTCCTTCCCAATTACCATTCCATGTAGGGGGCAATGCTTGCTGGGTAATGAGGGACTCTGGGCGTACCAGTTTTATCTTAATAGCCTTAAAGGGCCACTCATTAACACAAACACTCTGTATCACACACACACACACACACACACCTGTCCCTGCATATCATGCCACAGAGAGAGATGAAGTGACAGAAAGAGAGAATGAGCGAGGGACTGGATAGAAGCAGTAGGAGAGAGAGAGAGAGAGAGAGAAAGAGACAGGAGAGAGGAAGGGGATGGTGGGAGAGAAGTGATGAAAGGGTGAGGCAAGCAGGCGGGGGACGGAGTGGGTGGGGGTCTGGTAAATGTCAGCGGTGTGTCTCCTGGGCCTGAGAGACGAGTTAGTGACAGGAGAACAATGGCAGCTGGATCCATTCAGAAACACAGCTGCTATGAGTGCATGCCTGGATCTGTCTTCTGCTCGGCCATCAACCGGCACTTGTAAAGGCAGAGTCAAACACACACACACACACACACGAACACACACTCATAGAAAGATTCATGGCGGGTGCACATCCAGCCATCCACAATTGTACGTCCGGACACACGAGGTAAGCCCTGGATGTTATGGGGGATCAGCAGCGATGTGGATGGCTCAGTCAGGGCTGTCATTCAGTAACGGCCCCTGTAGACTGCTGAAGACCGGCCAATTGAACATGCGTCCTGCATACTCATATCGGCCACTGCTTCTTCTCTCCCCTCTGTCACATTAAAGAATAACGCAGGCAATATTCTATACTTCTCTTATTGTCAACAAATCATATAAAAGGACCAAAACCAACAACAAAATGACATGTTTGAGAGTGACTTGATCCTTCATCAGAATGAACATGAACACATGAACACTAATTTATTTCTGAATCAATTCCAAATATAACCTCCAGATGTTTCTCATTCGTTGTTTTTTCGTTGAATTTCTAAAATAAATGTGGTTAAACAACGCTCTGGGTTTTTCAAAGATTGCCAGGTATTTGTCTTTCAGAAAAACTGATGCTCAGCTCTGCGACTCAATTGCAAAGGTAATACATGAGAGGCACAACTGGGTCTATCCCATATACTCCGTCCTGCTGCTGTAAATAGTCGCTACTGAACCAAATGTTTACATCTATTTAAGCAACTCCTCCTCTCCTCATTCCTTTGGTTCTGATATTATTTCGTGGCTCACGGGTAGCACTGTATTAGTAGTAGAATTGCAGAGGTATCATTTTATTCCCCCATAGAACTGCAGAAATAAACCTGTAGGATGATGCTACCTCCCACCTCATTCTCTCTCGGAGAGTGGCGAGATCACTTATCGACTCAACCCCTCTTATAACTCCAAGCTATTATCTCTAACTCTCTCACACACACAAACAGTCATAAAGCAGGTCTGTGATCTAGCTGCAGGCCTCGTCGCCCCCAGGGCTTAATTTAGGAGTTGTCAGAAATCACTTTACTCACAGAGGACAGTGAGCACTATTGGCATGTGCAGAGCAAATGCACCTCCACCCCACCCCTCCCACCTTCCCACCCACAAAGACACCAAAAAGGCACCCATCTTTACGGGTGCATGTTTAAGAAACGTATTAGGTAATTCTCTGGAACAGTGGGATATGAACAAAAGCATGTCTGTCTGTGTCTTATTTGCATAGATCGTTTGGTTTGTGCAGTTTGTCTGTTGGGGTCTCTGTGTGTACCAAAGGCTGAAAGGTTCCATTGTGCTGATGAAATGTTTGCTTTAGAGATAAGGCGGCACAGATGAGACATTGATCAGCACTCATTAAACACCTCCAACTGTGGTGACACACACGCGAACACGTACAGCTGACAAACACAGAAACATTTATTTAAGTTCTGAACGTATTTGATCTCGTTCCAGCCTCTCGTACATTGGTGTCCTGACATGTGAGTGAATCTCAAAGCACGTATTGACAGCTGACTTAAAATGCTTGTTGTCAGTAGACTTATCCATTAAGCTGTGACACCGCTCTCTCTCCATATAGACACGCCGACTGGCCAGGGCCTTAAGCAGTGATTATGGTGTTGGGCAGTGGGAGCTGTGGGCTGCACCGTCATTAGTCTGGTTAATCAGAGCCTTGCTCCAGGTTAAGCTCCGCAGCCTCAAGAGACAGGCTGATGAGCTCAGAGCCGTGCCCAGCCTGCAGTTCTCGGGTCTGGGCTCCAGCGGCTCCCCTGGCCCCTGCCTGCTCCAGCCAGTAATCTATAACCCTCCCCTGGAGCACCGTGCGGAGGCTCAGCCTCCTGGACAACACTGACACACGATGCATGGTAATGAGACACACACAGAATGACACACTGTCACACACACCTGTTCACACACACCCACACTTCCCACTGATGCAGTGTTAGCAATCATCTCTGAGTTTCTATGAGTTTTCTCTGCCTGGCTTCCAAGAGCATTGCATTATGCTCAATTGCATTTTATAAACAAGTCCCTCTGTGTCTTACCAGTTAGCAGTGACCTTGACTTAATGGCCGATGTGATTTGACATCTAAATGCCTAACTACCCCTGTCCATGGAGTGCAATAATAACCAGCTCAGCAGAATGACTGTATAATGACCACAGGGACTGTTGGGTTTTCAAACAGGAACTACCCAGACACACAAACACACACTCATACACAAACACATTCCCATGGGTCTACGAGGGTCTCAGCTCAGCAGGGACCCTCCAGAGAGGTGTATTGGAGCCAAGCCTGCCATTGGCCAGCCTTCTCTATCCCAGTGTCCCCTGTGAGCTCATTAGCCCCAATCATAACCACTTCCCTAGGTCTACATTACATGCTCCATCCATCCCCACCCTGCCACACACAAATTACACTCTCCATCAGGATCGGAGGGATAGTGAGTGTGTGACTGCAGGAGTGCATGTGTGTGTGTGTTTAAAGGACAAGCAAGGTCGGAGAACCCCGTGAGCCCCCGACATTTCCCAGTGGACTTTGCAGACCCTAGTAGAGCAGAGAAAAGTGGGCGGGAGGCGGCAAGAGAGGACATGGCTGGTGGTGAAAAGTAGGTAGAAGGAGGTTAAGAAGGGCGTTTTCAGGTGATGAAGTGGACGTCCATGTTTCAGTTCGGGGCCCCTGTATTTCTCTTATGTGCTGTGTGACCCAGATGGGCGGCGAGGAAGAAAAAGAGGAAGGAGGGGGAGGCCGAGAGAGATAAAGAAAGAGGTTTCTCATTTAAAAAATGAGTGTATGCTGCAGACACAGGAAGGACCCCAGAGAACCACAGAATGGGATGAGACAACAAAGAGCCCCATCATCAGTTTAGTGAATAGATCTGTCTATCTATCCCTTTTATCTCTCACTGCTCTTTTTTTCTTTTCGCCATCTCTTCCTCTCTTAATCATCCCCTCATTGTGCCATTAGCTGAACCTGTAGTCTTAATCAGAGGCTTGGCACAGACATCATCGCTATCCACTGCCCTTCTCACACACCCACACACGCGCGCACAAACACTAAATAAACAGGTTTTAATGTGACACCAATCATGTCATCTACTCAATGAGCCCCCCTCCCCTCCCTCTTGTAGCCCACAACTCAAACATAACACATGGGACGCCCCGTCTCTCCCGTCCATCAGTCAGCCAAAACACTGCCGGTCTAAAAATATGTGTGTGCGTGTGTGTGTGTCCGTGGCTTATTGGTGTGAATCCCGAGGGGGAGGGAGAATGATTTTAACTCAGTAACTTGAATCACCTCTTATCCCAAATCTTTGCTGCATGAAAACTGTACACACACAAACACACAAACACACACACTTTTATGCATGTCAGTGAGTGTGTATTGATAATGGCCATTAGCATATTTATGATCATTGCCAACCTCTTATTGTTTGCACGCTCCATTAATCTTCATCTGCTGCCTGCCGACTGACAGCTCAATCTAACAGGCCATCACTGGGCACTTGGCACACACACACACACACACACACACACACACGAGCACTAAGATTGCATAGTTGTCCATAAAGCATACTTGCATCAACAATCGAGGGGCATTGTCTCACACACGCAGACACACACACACACACATTCAGGCAGACAGTGTGATTGACATTCACCCCTGTGAGTGTAATCACCGGAGGTTATCCTCCCCAGCTGTGTGGGGGTCTGCTCGGCTTCTCCTGTGCAGCGCTGTGGAGTCGCACCAGAAGGCGAGTGTGACTTCTTTCTGGGCCATAGGTCCCCTTTATCACGATGCACCAAGTCACCCTCTCTCTGCATGTCTGCCTGCATGCACACAGCGAACCATCCTCCCTCATCATTTCAATAAAGACCCCCTTCCTGTGGTCGCCCTAAGCCAGTCCCCACCAGAAGTATGCCAAACACACCCCTCAGTCACTGACATCTGTAAAGAAACAAACACTCTTCTGAGGGGGGAAAGCAAGAAAATCTGAAAAATGCACCAGGTAAGAGTGAAGCAGAAAAACACAGGGTGCTAAACCGCCTGGCTGTGTGTGTGTGTGTGTGTGTGTGGGTGTGTTTAATGTGATGAGAGCATGTGTTTGTGGGTGTGCAAGTGAGCGCTCGTGTAATGTGCGCTCAAATGTTAATGTGTTTGTTTAAAGCCAGAATGACTGACTGACTCACAGCTGATTACTGTGTGAATGAGTGCTGGAAGAGAGCCAAGTTCAATGGTTGCCTCTTCCTTTGTCTTCCCGTTTCTCGCCCCCTCCCCGCCTCCTCCTCTTCCTGTATTACCCTGCTTCTCCAGGAAGAGCAACCAGGGAGCCAGGATATCTGTGCGTGCATGTATGCGTGTGTTTGTGTGTGTCCAGACATGTACCTATCAGAAAGTTCAATTATTAATATAAGATTAATATAACAAATATGAATGTAATTATAATTCAACCTCTAAAGTTAAATCTATTCTGCATGTTTGACCTGTCTTAAAGGAATGGTTCGCCCTTTTGGGCTATAAGCTTATTCACTTTCTCATTCACAATGGAGAGATTGAGCTGGAGCAAATTATTCAAACACATTAAATTAAAATCATATAATTTAGATTTTTTTCTATTTCATTTTTACCTCATGTTACCACTGTGGAACGACTGTGCACGTGTCCAAAAAGTTACATTCTGATTAAATAATTTGGGGCATGGAAACGCACATCTTCGCATCACTCTATTCATCGTAAAGAGTTAAATTGGAATCTGTTATCCATGTAACCAAGGATACAAAATCAAGTAATATTTACCAGAAAATGTATGTATTTGAATTAAACATTAACAATAAACATCAAAAGCAAACCATTGCTTTGTGGAAACTTGAATAACTATTTAATCTCATCAATGAGTTACATATCGGTGTATTAGAACAGAGTGTGCAACCCACATCTATTGTGCTTTCTTAGTGTTATCTTATCTGACTGCATCCCATCAATGCTGGTGAACATTTCCTCATAACTTCACATCTGAAACAAGACTGATGCATTGATGTATGAAATCTATGGACTCGTTTATCTTTAAGCTGTAAGATGGTTTAAACCACAACACACAGGGTAGAACAAGTCGTAATGCTTCTCTTTCCCTGGGCAATAAAGCTATTTTTATGGAGGCTATCTATAATATTCCACTATCACAGATTATAGAAGTTTTATTGTGATCTCCCACAGAGAGAAGAGTTTTATATAGCTTTAGTAAATCAGTCCTTTCCACCGTGATATTAGCTCCTTTGCCTGTGTGAGTATAAGAGTTTAGCAGTGTTAACATTTATGAGGTGTAAGCTAATATATTTGAATAGTTTATGGAAGCAGTAAAGAGTGAAATACATAATTTGCTAACATGTACCATGTAAAACGGCTCTTAAAGATGAGCTGTGAATACAAATGCAGATTTTCTGTTCTTTAAGCATATTCTATCATTCATGAACAGGAAGGCTTTTTCTCCTCACTACATTTATCCAACAGTTAAACTCCTTCTGTCTCTTTATTTTGGAGCGAGAAGGAAAGCTATGTTATATTACATTATTGCATCTTCACACATCACTGAAAATTGAGGAATATACATTTTGTACATCCAGATTGATCACTGACTAAAACACATTTACTTTTTTTTTTATGTTTGTGTTGAAAGAACATAGAATTGTGTACTGAAAAATAAACATTTAACCTACTGCAGGGTTTGTATATGTTTTTAAGAGTAATATTCAAGCACTTTCAAGGTACCTAAATCAAACATTTCCAGACACTCAAAGCCTTTATCATCACATGTAAATTGCCAGGAAACATACAAATATAATAACAGGAATTTGTCATTTCAAGTATTAAAAGAGTGTCACATCCTGTTAGTCTGTCTCCTGTTTTATTTTGAAATCTGTCTTGTCTGTTTAGTTCCTGCCCTCATGTGTCCTTGGTTATACACACCTGCTCCTCCAGTACTCACCTGCCCCTGCTTCTCTCGTCAGCCACTTCTGTATATATACCAGCCCACTCCCTTTGTTCGTTGCCAGATTGTCTTGTGTTTCTAACCACCGCCTGCCTCTGTTTTGGTTTTTGCCTTACCCTTGGAGCTAATAAACTCAAGAAACTTTGTTGTTGTCGCTCCTGAGTCCTTTCTGCGGTACCTGACGAGTGATTTTGTTGATGATGAAATACCAGATCAAGCATTTTTCAAGGAGTAAATTTGAATTGAAGCGTATTCCAAACTTTCAATTTGTACAAACCAGGCTGTTGATTGGTTAAGATGTGACACACACACACACACACAAAACCAGTTTTTTGCTGCTGCCTTATACACAAAGACTGGAACTGCACACCTGACTTTTCAGTTAATATTGCACATGTTATGTACAGTATTATACATCTAACTGTATTATACAAACTCACACTGTTGCACACCTGAGCTATGGTACAGATTTGTAATTGTTATATACATATATAAAATTTTAGGCATGTGAAGTATTTCTGTTCTATAGATATACATGTAGTCAGAGAGGATAGCAACCTAAGAATTTCAGCGACAATGTAACTTTGAATGTTGAGTGTTGAATTAAATATTGTATTGTGCAATACCTTTTGAGAAAGGGTGGTTGTAATGTCGTATCTTATTTTTGATCTGAATTTATACTTTTCTTAAAGCCACATAATAAATTCTGTATTTTGTTAAAAACTATTTTTATGAGATAATTGATGTTTTGTGGAGGCCTAGGGACCATTATGGTTATTTATAATTAATGGACTATACATAAGGTATATATAAAGAAAACACCCTCAGTCACCATCCTGATGAAGGCAAGATAACGGAAAACACTAATTGTCATATGACGTTTTGGCACAATTCAAAAGGTGAACAACTCAAGTGTCTTATCATAACTTTTATTTCTTATTATTATTTCCAGCTTCTGGAACTAAATGAAATGGGAATGTTTTTGTTTATTTTACATTTGCTAAAATGTTACAAGATCCTCACTAACAATCAGAAAACTAAATCACAGACACTTGCACACCATCCGCTACTTGCATTGTGTTTAAATCTCGTGTACATTTCTCTGTTTCAGGGCAATGAGTCCATGACCTGGTTAGAGTGCTGGAGGAAGTTCAGATTGATGTAACTGTGTTTCTCTTATCAGCTTCATTTAGCCCATGATTAACTCCCAATCATAAGGCGTGATTAAAAGTCAGAGTAAAAATATTCCATACATATTTAATATTCCACTAACAAGGAAAGCTCCCGAACTGCCAACAAAATAGATATACACCCATAACACGCACACACTCCCACATACATCTCTCCTTTCCTCGCCTGAAAACATACACCTAAACATTTCACAGCTATCTCCCCCACACCCCGGTGCTCGCTAGGTGGAATTAGAAAACCAACCCTGCGGTCTCATTAATTAATTAAACACCATGTGCCAGTGGCACCTGGGTACCGGTTATCACTGCCACTCAGACACACCGTGATCTCAATAACCACCCCACCACAGGGCACTGAGAGAGGGGAGGTGTGGGGTTGGAAGGGAGGGAAGGGACATCGATTCCTTTTTTCACAACTTTGAGGTAAAACAGGAAGAGATGGAAAAGAGACTTCAGACACCACCTTTCTGTGTAAAGTGGGACACATTTATACTCAATGGCGCCTGATGAGTGTTTGCTGCCATGTGTTTTCTTTCCATCCCTTACAAGCTCCACAGGCCCTTTTTTTATCATCTTGCCTAGCGGGGCCCCTAAATCACTGCAGCAACGCCCTCCTCATCATCTACTCTCTGCATGTGGAAACAATGCAGTAACACACACACACACACACACACACACTTTTTATTCATGCCCTAGTAACATTTTGTATTCATAAAACTGTCTATAAATGTTTTCTGTTGTTAATTTCTATGAGCTGCCCTTCTTTGCTCTTAAACTAAGAAATGTATACTCTGTATATCTTGCGCACTGGAAACACCTTGATTTCATTAGATCGGAGACTTGATTGAGCGATCAGACGGCTTCAGCTCATCCAAAACGCTGCTGCCAGAGTTCTAACTAAGACCAAGAAAAGAGAACACATCACCCCTGTTCTCCGATCTCTGCACTGGCTTCCAGTGGCCCAAAGAATAGACTTCAAAATACTACTACTGGTTTACAAAGCACTACATAGTTTTGGCCCAAAATACATTTTAGATCTACTTCAGTGTTATGAACCTACCAGGCCTTTAAGATCATCTGGATGTAGCCTTCTCACTGTTCCTCGTGTTAAAACTAAACAGGGGGAAGCAGCGTTTAGTTTCTATGCACCAGTTAGGTGGAATAAACTCCCAGAAAGCCTAAGGTCTGCCACATCAGTGAACTCTTTTAAATCAGGGCTGAAAACATTACTGTTTACTACGGCCTTTAATTCAGGAAGCTAATTTTCTGCACTGTAGCTTTTAAATTCTA